>MU134295.1:0-222583 GCA_015039355.1 Ramaria rubella | reverse complement strand
GACCCAAACTACAAACCAGTGAATGGTTGGCATTGTATCGTACTCAGGAACCACTGGGATATCAAAGAGTTCGGTCCAGGAACAGAGATTTGCTATGGTTATGTGCCCAAGGACTTCATCAAGCAAGACTCGTCTTTGTTCTCTCTCTGGAGGAGATTCATATCCAAGTGTTGTGATTGGTTCACATGTTTCTGAATCATGATCAAGTCAAGTAACTCTCTTACTCATCCTTGGAGATATTTGACAAGCAACTGGAATCCTATTAGATGGCTATGACTCATTTTCCCCACATGACTCACTCGCTTCTTGGCTGTACTTCTATTTCCAATTGTTCCACATGGTCTATTGTCTGTGACTCACTTCCTTCTATTTCTGGCTTCTATTTCCAATTTGCTGCCACATTTACATTCATTTCTTCGACCACCTGACTCATTTTTCCATTTCATTACAAACCTCCTTCCTGTTTTGGTTTTCTGCCTCTCGCCGTTAGTCATTTTTCCTGTCTGCTGTCGACGACATCGTTGTATGGCATACTCGCATCGTTTGTTGTTCTGCTCATGTATATAAGGCCTGTTTTGCCTTAGTGTACCCCAATTCACCTCTTTCAGTTGGATTCACTCATCTAAGTCTCAACTCTAAGTCTTCTAAGTCTACTACTACATCTACTACTTCTAAGTCTACGTCAAGGCCAGCTTTGTCAATCACATGACATTTGCTGCTGTATCTCGTCTACGCTTACATCATTGTATTATGTCATCATCATTGTCACTGCTACGACCTTGTCTTCATCTTCGTTACACCTTTGTTGCTGCTGATAGCAAAGCACACTGAGCTGAACACCAGTGTAAGTAGCTGTGCAATGACGCCACCACTACCCACTGTCTTTTGGATCCATTTCCGAAAGTAAACCGACACCGGTAGTTGGAGTGGATGGACTCATTGAGTCTGTCACCAAATCTGGCAGGGAGGTCAGATCGATTATAGTTGGTGCAGGGGGCATCAACTTGATGGTGGATAATTTATCTGTTATTTCATGATTTCACTGCCTCTCCTTGTCGAGAGCTGTGCATGTGTTCTCGAGCTCTGCATTGAGCTCGCATAGTTCCTCTTTGTAAGAGGATACAGTGTCCTTGATAAAAGGGCACACCATTTCAGCCAGCAAAGGTGGCCATGCCACTTTTAATGCACATTCAATGTCGCGCATTCAGGGGTCTATAAGCTGCAATTTGGCAGCTTGCAGCAAATGCTGCCTATAAGTGTTGCACTCCAGGCAGGAGTCACAATGGACAATGGCTTTGGTGTCCTTGACACCATGCACCATCCAGCTTTGCTCCTTTTGGAGCATAGCAAATTATTCAGAGGCACTGGGTAGTCACAGGGATTAGGCCTGGATTAAGGAATTTAGGAAACTTGGGGAGAATTGATGGAAAACATTTTGTTTCCAAAAAGAGCAGAAAACATGCAGAATACATAATTGAAACTTTAAATTCTCCAAAGGTTCTCCCACTTTAGCTCAGAGAACCTTTGGAGAATTCAAAGTTTCAGCCAGCTTTTCAGCCCTTTTTGGAAACAAATTGTTTTCCATCAATTCTCCCCAAATTCTCTCAGTTCACATATTTGGCCCTAATCCCTGTGTAGTGCCTCTGCAGGGTGATGTGGATGGGACACATTGGCATCCATGGGGTTACTCGCTGGTACACTCACACTAGTGCATGTGTGGAAGTGGGTGGCAAAAGAGCCTTGAAGTGGCAATAAAATTGTTGCTTAAAATTAAGGCAAGCACACCCATCACATCACGTGACCACGTCACGTCATGTGAATCATTGGCACGAATTCTGTTCATGTCTAGTCCCTTTATGAAGGGGCTCACTCTTTGCCATTATTGTGCCTGTAAGGCACGATTAGGAAGCTCACATGGCTTCCTAACACCTCTCAGCTCTAGATAATAATCTAGCACTTCTAACTCTCTGCAGGCAGAGAGTGGCTCCCAGGTGACATCTCCTAATGTCCACCATACTTGCAACTCCAGCTTGGAATCACTAGTCCACCGATGAGCTATGATCTCATCTATGAACCATTCTGGTTTGTTGTCATTCCCAAAGTTGTAGATATAATTTATGTCATGACAAGGGAATCACTTGTCATCATTGGGTATATGCAGTCTAATTAGACTCGCATGAAACTTTGGAAGTATCCTCTGAGCTGTGAGCTCTGGAGGTAGTTCAAGCTTCACATTGGAGGTGGAGTTGTCCACCTCTAATACTTGATATGGCCCAATATAATTGGGCACTAGTTTCTTTGCCTGTCCTTTAGGTAAGGACAGGTTCTTCATAGACAGATACACTAGCTGTCCAACCTCATACATCATTCCCTGATGGCGTCTGGAATTCGCAGCATCTGTCGGCTGTACTCAATTCGCGATGATTGCATCATGAGCATCAATCAGGTTCCACAACGCTTGTTGTGTGAACTGCCGTACTCCTCTAAAGGTAGTATCCACTGATAGTACTTGCCTGATACAGGGCAAGTTCCATTGTTCAATTTGAATGGTGTGTATTCTGTGGTTGCACTGACTGAACTGTTCAGTGCAAATTCTACCATTGGACATTTCTCGGCCCAATCCTTCTGATCACTCTGCACTACTGTGTGGAGTATTTGTCCTACAGAACAATTTGCTTGTTCTGTTGCTCCATCTGTCTGCAGATGGAACACTGGACATGAGCAGTTTCATGCCCATTATTTGCTGCAATTCACTCCAGAATATGGAGGTGAATTTGGAGTCACGATTGACTCAGGTACTCCATGCAGGCATATTACCTCTTTGAGGTATAACCACACGACTTGTCGCACCATAACTCTCATCGTAGTTGGCACTAGATGCACCATAGATGTGAGTCTGTCAATCATGACTAGTAAATAGTCATGACCCTTCGATTCTGGCAGTGGACCAACAAAGTCCATTCCAATAGACTGCCACAGTCTATCAGGTATCGGCAGGGTATGTAATAACCCTGCTGGTCTTCTATTATCCTTATTTGCAGCCTGACAGGCTGCACAAGATCCACAGAATGACTCTATGTTAGCTGCCATTCCTGACCACCAGTATGATCATCTAATGTACTTGTCAGTTTTGAATTGACCAAAATGGCCAACTACTCTGTGTGCATGATCGATAATTATCTCGACCATTCTCCTCCCCTTGGAAAAGACTTCCTGGGGAAGACACAACATCTTTGTTTAACTAGTATTTTGTCCAAACCAGTCCATTTCTCACCCCGAATCTGCGGTGAGCTTCAGGATTTTCCAATACTTTCCTGAGTATTGGATCTGTCCCATAGCCATTGGCTACAGCCCGTTTCAGGTCAAACTTGTGTTCTACATGTGAGCGTAGACTCTCTGAGTCCGCACCAGACGCTGTAGCTATTACATCATCCTCCTCATTACCTTCCACTTGTGTGGGAGGTACTTCCCCTGCTTGTTTCATCTGCTGTGCATTAGTAACACGCTGCTCTGTCGCATCTTGTAATCGCTGCAACTGTTGCACTGCAGCCATTTGTATTTCTATGAATCGATCCATTGGGAGGAACTCTCCATCTGGATCTAGCCACACATCTGCGTCAATGTATTCTTCTGCAGGGTGACTTTCACCCTGCTTATCGTTCTCGTAGTAGCGTGACAGACAGTCGGCTACTTTGTTCTCCACCCCTGGTACATGTACCATGGTATAATCAGGGGTGAAACTCCCACCAGTGCACCTGTCTGTCAGACAGATGCTGTTGCATCTCGAAGTATTTGAGACCTTTGTTATCTGTTACCAGTGTGAACTGGCAACCTAGTAGCTTGTCCTCCCACTTCATAAGTGCTTCTAGGATAGCTATTGTCTCATGCTCATGTGTTTTGTAACACTATTGCACAGGCCTGAATTTCTTCGAAACAAACCCTGCTGGATGACAAGTCATCCAGTCCAGACCTTGTCCGTATACTGCTCTGACTCCAGACTTGGAGCCATCTGTCACAACCCAAATGGGTTCTGAACTAGCATGATTTATGGGCTTCAGGATTGGAGCCTTACATGCTAGTGCTTTGATGGATTCAAAGCATTTATCCGTCAACGACATCCATTGGAACATCCTATTGTTTCGTGCACTCCCTGATAAGGGAGTCGTATACACTGTCAACTCTGGCATATACAATGCCAGGTATTGAATGAGTCCTAAGAATCTTTGGACATCGTTAAATGTTCAAGGTCCTCTCCAACCTCCAACCTTCTCCATTTTATCCACATCTGCATGGATGCCCTTGTCATCTATAATATGACCAAGGCACTCCATACAGGGCAAATACAAATTGATCTTGGATCAATTTCCACTGAGGAACAGGTGTGCCTCACGTAGTATTTCAAACACCTTTTGAAGGCGTTTTTTGTGCTCTTCAATAGAACTCAAATAGATAAATATATTGTCCGAGTATACGTGGACTGATCGACCAATTTGGTTATGAAAAATCAATGTCATGAGATGTTGAATGTGGATGGTGCGTTGCAGTTGCCAATCTGCATAACCCAACTCTTGAATGTGCCAAATATCATCGTGAAGGCCATCTTATCGACATCCTCCTCGACTACACATATTTGTTCATACAGGTCAGAAATGTCAAGCTTGGATTGATACATGGCACGAGCTACATCATGCCAGATTGTGTCCTGGTCTGGGAAGGGCATAATGTCCTTCACCATATTGTCATCGCAAAGACGTAGGTCTATCACTGTTCTGAGCTTTCTGTTTTTCTTTGGAATGCATAGTGCTGGTGCTGCAGAACATACTGACGCTGATACCCACCAGCCAGCAGTGGTATACCAGTCGACTTTGTCAATCAGTTCATTTTGAAGTGCCTCCGGACACTTCGGTAATCTATAATGAAACTGTTTAGTTTCATCCACAAACTTAATCTTGTGGTTGATCTCCCTCAAAAGAGGAAGTTCTAATGGCACACCTCTGAAGAGGTCTGCAAACTCTAGCTCCCATCTTTCCCTAAGTTTGGGAAAGTCATCAGCCGTTAATAATGGTTGATTGGTTCCAGTAATTCCATTGGTATGCTGGTCAGGCAGACCAACATTAATGTTTTCTGTCTTTTCTTGCCGTTTTCCCTTGTCTCGCCTCTCATCTGGCAAGCTTGTCGATGGCTCCACTTGCCAAGAGGAGCCATTTGCAAGTCACAGAGTGTGGCTCGCAAGTTTTGGTTTAAGACTCGCAATTTGAGTCTTACGTTCAGCTGGGTTCTGGTAGTCCGGCTGCACTTCCCAAGCATTTGCATGGTTTGGAATTACTTCCTTTCCCATGTGGATGCATCCCTCGCCTCTAAAGTTGAGGGATATTCCCAGTTTACGTAGGAACAGTGTTCCCAGTATTGCATCGTAGTAATCTACGTTCACTATATCGATTAATGGATTGTGGGCCAATGCATGCACATGGCTGTGAACGATTAATGTGACTTTTACTGTTAATCCACCACCTTCAAAACAGCCATGAATCGAGGGTGTTTGGAAAATCATTTGAAATAGTTTTAAATAACACCAGACACAAGCATCTACAGTTCATAGACATTGGGTAGGCATACCAAACCCAATCACCTCCTGAGGGTTGTGGACAACAAGTCAGTATGGCTTATGACACTGAAGCAAGTCAACTATAATATAGAATTACAAGGTACAAGCAGACATGCTGAAAGCATCTACAGGGAACCCCCATATATAATGACTGGCTACTCTCCCCCAAATAGATGTGTATCCTGTGCAAGTATTATGGGTGAGAGCTTGAAGGGCTGCTTACCTCTGAATGAACAAATTGCAAGTCACAAAGTCACATGACTAGCTTTGCATCAGCTGGCAGCACCAAAATCCCTTGCTTTCCTGTGTATGTCAAGACCTGAAGGGCATGAGAGGTGAGAGGTGACCATAAGACAAAATGCTGACCAACAATGCACATAGGCAGTAGTTAAGAATGCACTACTCTTTCATTCGTAAAGCACCAGAGAGCTGAGCACTGTAGCATGAGGACAGGAGCTTATGAATGCCCTCACCTACTGTAATTCTATTCTCCATAAAATGGAAGAGGAAGGAGAAGGGTCAGACCAGAAAGTGTTCTGGAAACTTGCTGAGAAGGTCAACTCCACTCTGCGCAGTGTATGGCAGGAAGCTGGACATGATGTTCTCAATATAGGGTGTGTCATCAATAAGTAGGTACTTTTTCTCCTGGCCTTGAGATGTCAATATGCCATCAGATCTGAGGAGGATGTGGCTTATGTTGATCGTCTTTCCAAAGAGCTTGGAACCACTCAAAGTCTCAACAATGTGTTCAATCCTATTCTCAATGTCATCCTCATATCATTGGATGCCACTGCTATATTTATACAAACAAAGGCCCTTTGTGCTTTGGGTTAAATCATAACAGCTGACCCAGGGATTCTCTGTAGTGTGCATAATGTGAAACCATGTCATCCCACATTAGCTTATGCAAGGTTCTCACCAGGCTAATGTGCGAAAGGCCATTGAGATGCACCTGCTAGGCAGCTCCCCACAGGTTTGAGACACAGCTGTGGGGCTCATTGGCAAATATATTGTTTCCAGGATGCTTCTCTCAGAGTGAACATCAGACCCATTTCAAGTCCATTGAGAAGGCTCAGCTCCTTAACCTACTTATCTTGCAGGGCTTAAGTGAAATCAAGTCATCAGAGCCTGAACTAGCTAAGGCACTTAAATTCAAGTAGTGGACGTTCGATCGATCACAGCAAAGTCAATGTCACTTATCTACCGTGATATCCACCTGCCTCTTCCTAACAACTTTTGTTTTGTCAGGCTGTTTGACTATGTCAACAGTCAATGTTTCATATTCACAACAGAGCAGTGACCACACAACATCTGGCAAGCATTTGCTTTTGGACACCGGCTCTTGATCTGGATCTTCAGCACTGTTGATAGAGCAACCACAACCACACCTACGAACTACACACCTACTGGACAATGTCTTTCATGTGTGGTAAAGGATTTGTTGTAAGATGTACTGGCAGAGACTAAACACATCTTCAGATTATGCATGCCACTGCTCTGACCATTACAGCCTCCCCGGGAGTGGTTTCATCAAATAAAATAACCACCTATTCTTTGTACTACACGCCACCATGAAACATGGCTCTTCTGTTCCTACAAAATCACCATTGTCCATGGCTCCCTTTACTCGCAGAGCAGGGGCTACCTGGCTGCACAGGTCATACATCATGTCCTCTTCTAGCAAACACGAACGGCAGTGCCAGTCAGAGACCAACTTGCTGCCATTTCCAATGACGGTGACGTTCTTGCTCCCAGTGACAACACCACAAACTCCGCATCGACCAACTCGTCGGACACCAGCCATGACCACGGGAAGAACCCACAGGACCCTTATCAACACCTGGGGACCCTCAACAGGTCCCCTAGGATTCAGGGACTGCGTGTAAGCCGCACCACTGCATGCTGCGACATCTGCGCACCCCAGCGGTGGTGCATGACTGAAAGGCATTGTCCAGGCCTGGATGACCTTCTACAATGTCCCACCACCATGGCAGACCCACCGGGGAAGGGGAACCTATGTCAGGACAACCCGCATAGGTTCCCCTTCTCCGGCGTGGTTCTGTAGTGCGAACCACCACAGACATGCATCAGCGGCCCTAGGGCCACCCCCTGCCACCCTCCTTCCACACCCCGCCACCCCCACCACCCCCAGTCGGTGATGAAAGACACAGAGCACGCAAACACACGTTCGACACTGTGTGTGGCCAAGCCTGCACTGCCCAACTCAGCATGTTCATCTATCCCCATCCAGCCCCCATCCAGGCCCTCTGAAAGCTCCTCATCCATTCGCCGCAACCACCAAGCCCGCACTCAAGCCACACCCCCAGTCGCAGCTGTCATCACTCAATGACACCTGCACCCGCATCTGCACATCCATCCTCCATCTGCCCGGCCTGGTCGTCCCAGGTGTCACATCCGCACACACACACTTATGCACACCCATTTGCACTCGTATGGACATGCACCACACCCATCGCACCAACACATCCGCACCACACCTGCGACTGTCAATGGCCTCATGCCCTCGCCCACGTGCTCCTACACCCTCCTATGTCCCAGGGGGTGTCCACAGCCACCAACAAACCCCCACACACATCCTGACACATGTGCGCACCCCTGCGTCGCCATTGCACAACACCCCACCCCTCCCGCCTGCAGCCACACCCACACGGCCGCACCACCACCATCACCGCGTCATGCACCACGGTGCTACTCTCAGCACCCCTGCCGCCCTCCTATCCCCCACTATCTGTGCTTCTGTGCGCCCCACTACCCTCTCAGCGCCCCCACCGTTCTCTCAACGCCCCTGATGCCCTTCTGGACCCCGCTCTGCACCATCCGTGCCTCTGTGCTCCCCCTGCTGAGTAGAATGCACACCATGCATCAAGCAGTGCTACGTGCCTGTGACATAGTCAAGTGTGACTTCCCATGGAAATGTTGCACCTCACTATGTCATAAGGCACACATCACCTACAACGGTCCGACCTCTAAGGCACCTGCCATATCCAGTAAGCAACCAGTGCCCAAAGTCATGTGACTTGGCTGACTCAGCTCCTTTGCCATGACTGACTGTTTGATTGTGTCAATTGTTGGTAGATCAGATGTTCTGTTTGACTGTGTCAACAGAGCAGTAGAATGCAAGTTATGCAACCACTTTATTGTGTATATCCACCACAGCTGTTTTCCCTCCCTTGACTTGATTCCAAGGTCATACATATTGTTGCGCATCAGGTACAACCAAACAGTTTCATTCATATGGAACAGCACTCTCATTGTACAGAGATGCTGTTTGAACCCTGAAGTACATTCAACCTTTGTTCATATAGCACATTTGCTCATGAGATCATTCTACCTTACTCTCTTAAACACCCCATCATCCTTGACACTGTCTCAATGTAGACACAGAACAACTATTGCTGTTGTGAGTGCTTATGGTCATGCTGAACATGTTGGGTGACTGAGTGAAATGACCTACATCCAGTGAACCAATCTTCTATCATGCTCAGGAAGGACTATGGCTCAACTTTCAATAGCCATCCCCAACTGACATGCACAGGGTGCACTTCCACACTGTCTGTTGTCCCCTCCATCTTTACTCTTGTTCCACAGCACTCATCCTGCATGCAAAATACGAGCCTACATACGAATGATGGATACTCTCAATAATAATTGAGGATGAAGGAGCATAGGAGGATATTGGAAATACAGTAATCCATGTAATAGATATATATTCAAAAACCATGTTCAGAACTATAAAAGAAATAAGTATAATTCAGGCAGGCTAGAGAACAAAGAAGACAGTGGCTTTGGCAAAACTATCAGCGGTATACAAGAAAAAGGGGCATAAAGGACGACTACTTGACTGAAGTCAATAGACCAACTATCCCAATGATTAAACCCAAGGTGAATAAATGCCAATATATCAAATAGTTGAAGCTACTTTGGTTCACTACACAATCATAAAAAAACCATCAACTGAAAAGTGTATGTTATGGGTGCATATGGGCACAAAATTTTGGTGCCACGCGAACTAGCGGAAGGTCACTTTTAAAATCAAAAAAAAAACACCACATTATTGCATATAAAAATACTACAAAAAATAACTGTAACTAATAACTACTATCGGAATACAATCCGTAACCAAAATTAACTGTAAAGATGTGACAGACCTCTAAAAAGGTCGTGGGAATTTGGTGCCAGAAAGGTAAGAAATTTTGGAAACGTCCAAAAATTTGTGGCAATGTTGTGCATGAACAATTCTAAACTCCGCTAACACTACATAGGGAATCATAAAGTATTCCTCGATATTGTGCTCACCAAACTGGATGTTGGTGTGCATTCCTTAGTTGATGGTCGACTTACTGCCAACACATGCTAGCTGTAGACCAATAGGACATTTGAGTTTGAATGTCTTGATGCCTACGGCATGTATGAAGTCTGGAGAGAGCATGACTCCCTCACACCTGCTGTCTAATAGACAGCGGGCTTTGACTCCACCAACCTCCCAGTATCCAGAGATTGTTTGATTGTCTATACGCACTCATTTGGGGTGCATCTTATCACACGGTCTGAACCGATGATCGTAAATAGGCTCAATGGTCCTATCCATGACTCCCATGTGTAAACAGAAGTCATTGTTTTAATTTGAACTACCACTAATTGTGGTAGTTGATTTTTGCACCACATATATGCACTGCCTTTCCTCATACAATCCTCCTAGCAGACATATTCCGTCCGCTCAATACAAGCTTCGCATCCTCATATCATCGTCATCATCCCATTGATATGGCATGATTTCTGACTGGTAATCAGCAACTAGTTTGCTGATTTCGCTCTCATGGTCATCCTGGACGTCCATTCACTCGTCTAATTCGCCACATTGTGGCTCCTCCTCCCCTTCTTGAGCACTCCCTGAGTGCTCAACCACTTCTTCCAACTGTGCACCTGCTATGCACGGTGTATTCTTCCACTGTGGGCAATTGGGCTTGATATGCCCAACTTGTCCACACTCATAGCATGTTAACTCTGTGCTCAAATGACAATGATAATTTGGTGCTTCTCCAACCAGAACTCTTTGTCATCCGTGCACTGGAAGGACTGGAGTTTACAGGTGAAGAACGTGACATCCTGAGGGACATTTGTAATGGCACCAAGGAGGGAGAGCTGGAGGATTCAGTTGCATGTGCTGCTAAGGAGCTTCGCAAGACTACTGGGAAGTCTGTGAAGTCATCAGAGTGGGGAGAGAGGGATGGTACACTTCTGTTCTGTGGAAAGGTATATGTCTGATCAGCATGACTTACAATGTCGAATTGTCTCCCAACATCATGACACTCATATTGCTGGCCATGCTGGACCTTGGAAGACCTTGGAACTTGTCTCTTGGAACTATTGGTGGCCCCACATGTCTCACTACATTGGTAGCTACACAAAGGCATGTGACCCATGTCTGTGCACCAAGGCTCACTGTCGATTGCCTGTCGGAGAACTACACCCTCTGGAGGTTCCTGAGCAGTGTTGGGAGATGGTCAGTGTTGACTTCATTGTTGAACTCCCTGGGTCGCATGGGTATGATGCTGTGATGGTTGTTGTGGATTCCTTATCCAAATGTTCTCACTTCATCCCCACCTTGACCACAATTACAGCACTGGGAGCCTCTTGTCTCTTTAGGGATCATGTTTGGAGACACCATGGCCTACCCCTCTGTCTGTGTGGTTTCAGACCAAGGTACACAGTTTGTCAGTGAGTTCACTCGTGAGCTATACAGACTCCTGGGTATCAAGGTAGCTGCCTCCACTGCATACCACCCACAGACTGATGGGCAGACAGAACGTGTCAACCAAGAGGTGGAGCAGTAGCTCCATGTATTTGTGAACGAGTGACAGGACGACTGGGATGACCTCCTGCCCCTTGCAGAGTTCCAGTACAACAACCATGTCCACTCATCCACAAAAGAGACTCCCTTCATGCTTGACTCTGGTTGCCACCCACATATGGGCTTTGAACCTCACCAGCAGCCATCTAGGAGAGAAGCTGTGAATGAGTTCAAGCAACGAATGGCTGACTCCCTGTCTGAAACCTGAGCTGCCCTTATAAAGGCAAAAGAGGATATGGCTTGGTACTATAATTGTCATTGTGAGCCAGCCCCTACCTTTGTTCCTGGTGACAAAGTCTTCCTAGATGCAAGTGACATTAGCACTACTCACCCTTCTAAGAAATTGTCACACTGGAACCTAGGCCCCTTCCTTGTGGAACACAAGGTTGGTTCCAATGCTTACCATCTTCGACTCCCCAAGTCTATGAGTCACCTCCACCCTGTCTTCCCTGTGGTAAAGCTCCTCCCTGCCCCTCCTGACCCCATTCCTGGTTGGAAAACTCAACCCCCACCTCCCCCAGTCCTTGTAGGGGAAGATGAGCACTATGAGATTGAACAGATCTTGGACAGTCAATTCCACCATGGAAAACTCAAATACAGGGTCAGATGGAAGGGCTATGGATATGAGCATGATGAGTGGATCCCTGAGGCAGATTTAGCAGCCCCAGACCTCATTGCTGACTTCCACCTCCTCCATCCTGGTGCCCCTCATTGCATTCATGTTGCAGATTTTGACACCTTCCATCAAAAGGCACTTGTACCCCCAGTAGGTGTCAGTGTGTCGGGATGTCACACTCTAAAAGGGGGGTGATGTAAGGGGAACCCCTCATGTTCTCCTCTTTTATTGCTATCCTCCTCTTTTATTCATATTTCCCTCTTCTATCCCCATTCCCCTTTTATCTCCCTTTTCTCTCTGTTATTTCTATCTATTATTCCAGTTCTCTCTTTCCTCCTCCCTCCACCTCACTTTTACAGCTGGTGCTTCTATTCTCGATTTAAGCACCCACTTATGTTTGCAGGTTGGAATCTCACTGGCATACGTCATGTGTCACATAACCTTCATTTTAAGTGCCCAAAATGTTCAGTCAGTTTGGAGCTTTTCCTTAGTTAGTAGTTGCCTCACCAGTGGGAGTCCTTAGGCTTTTCTCTTCGGATTCCCATCTGCCAGGTATGTATCCTTGCCTGTAGCCTTCCTTGACCTTATATACTTTGGATTCCCATCTGCCAGTGTGATATTCCACTGCTCCTGGAGGTTGCCCTTATATGGACAACTGTATAGTTGTCCACTATCTACAAGTGCCCCTAGTGGGCAGCTTATATAATACAGCCAACAAGTCACCCTAGTGACTTGTATATTTGATATAGTAGCATATATGCTACTATTATTCTACTTTCTTACATCCTCCCCACAAACCGAACCTCAGGAGGTTTGGGTCACTCTATGCTGATGGAGGATCGGCGTATACTGGTGCTGGCACAGTCGAGGATGACTGCACGGCTACTTTGACCATATTGTCATAGTAAATGGAGTTGGCTGGATTGACTTCCATTGTGTTTTCATCCACTGTGGTAGTGGATGCAGGCGGGGGAGTGCTTGGTGTGGAGGGTTCTGTCGACGGCACATCCATACGTGCCTTTGAATGGGGAGGTCCTCTGCCTCATCCATCGAGCAAGAAATTGACGTTGGACGTGGTTGGTGCTCCCCAGAAGCCTGGAGGACATGGGAACATTGGGATGTGAAGACTGGTGAAGGGAAGACCTTTGCATGTTTCAACCATGCACTGTGCTGCATGGTTGTAACACACCTTACTTTGCTTTCAGGCAAAGTAGGGCTCTATGTTAACGAGAGCCCAGGTGGGGTCTACCCCTGTGTATGTCCCTATCCATTTGGCTAGGTCAGAAAGTGAAGTGCCCTATGGGGGCACGTTCCATTCGAACATCCATTCAATGCTCCTTGACAGGAGTTTGGGCAAGTCCTGTCACCAGCAGTTTCCTGCTAGCTCAGCCCATTTGCCTGGGACCACTAACAGGTCCATGAGTTTTTGAAGAAAGACTACGCTGTCTTTCTTGGGCTTAATGAGTGTGATTCACACCCATACATCAACATCCTCAAGCATGAGGGTGTTGTCAGTGTACCTGTGAATAGCAGGTGGTACTCCCTCTGGGGAGTACTCAATTGTGTGTAACATGTCCCTTAGATTGGGAGGCATGTCATGCACAATATTGAATGCAGGTGTTCAATTAGCAAGCTTATGCTCACACCCAGCATGCTTGATGATAGCATGCTGTGCCAGAGTGCATGACAGCGTGTACGTTGAGCAGGCAATGCTCAACTGTTCAATGAACCTAGCTTCATTGATTGGACATGTGTCAAACCACTCGGTGGGTTGACGGTGGGGTTGCCCCACATTGGGGTGTGGTGCTTTGCCCAGCAGGTGGGGCAAAAATACTGTCTGTGTTGCAGGTGGGTCACCTACAGTGGGAGCGATGCGGGCATTCAGAGACACTGGGTAAGGTGCAGCAAGAGCCTGCTGTTTAGATGTGGTCTTCTGACCAGATCACATGGTGAAGTACCAGTAGTTACAGTAGATGGACTCATTGAGTCCATTAATGAATCTGACATTGAAGTCAGATCTATTATACTCAGCACCAATGGCATCAACTGGACGGCAGATAACCTATCCACCATTTCATGGTTGTGTTGCTGCTCCTTCGCTAGAGCAGCACGTGCGCTATTGAGTGCTGCATGGAGCTCATGCAAGCCCTCTTTGTAAGAGGTGACGGTGTCCTTGATAAAAGGACGTGCCATCTCAGCCAACAAAGGTGGCCAGGCAACTTTTAATGCGCACTCAATGTCACATATTCTGGGGTCAATAAGCCACAATTTGGCAGCTTGCAGCAAATGCTGCATATAAGTGTTGCACTCCAGGCAAGAATTGCAATGGACAATGGTGATGGTGTCCTTGATGCCATAGACTATCCAGCTTTTCTCCTTTTGGAGCATAGCAAATTGTTCAGAGGCACTGGGTAGTGCCTCTGCAGAGGAATGTGTATGAGACACTTCTGTGTCCATAGGGTTTATCGCCAGGTACACTTGCACTGGTGTGTGTGTGGAAGTGGGTGGCAAGAGCCTTGAAGTGGCAATAAAATTGTTGCTTAGATTAGGGCTAACGAGTTGTTACCCATCGCATCACATCACGTGAATCATCAACATGAAGTATGTTCGTGTCTAGTCCCTTTATGAAGGGACTCAATCTTTGCCATTATTGTGCCTGTAAGGCACAATTAGGAAGCTCATGCGGCTTCCTAACACCTCTCAGCTCTAGATGATAATCTAGTGCTTCTAACTCTCTGCAAGCAGAGAGTGACTCCCAGGTGACATCTCCTAATGTCCACTGCACATGCAACTCCAATTTGAAGTTGCTAGTCCATTGATGAGCAATAATTTCATCTACAAACCACTCCGGTTCATTCTCATTCCCAAAGTTGTAAATATAATTTACGTCACAACAAGGGAATCACTTGTCATCATCGGGTATATGTGGTCTAATTAGACTTGCATGGAACTTTGGGAATATCCTCCAAGCCATGAGCTCTGGAGGTAACTCAAGCTTCACATTGGAGGTGGAGTTGTCCACCTCTAATACCTGATATGGCCCAATATAATTGGGTACTAGTTTCTTTGCCCATCCTTTAGGCAAGGACAGGTTCTTTGTAGACAGATAAACTAGCTGTCCAACCTCATACGTCATTCCCTGATGGTGTCTGTTATTCACAGCATCTGTCTGCTGTCCTCAACTCATGATAATAGCATCGTGAGCATCAATCAGGTTCCACAATGCTTGTTGTGTGAACTGTTGTACTCCTCTAAAGGTAGTATCCACTGATAGTATTTGCCCCATATGGGGCAAGTATCCACCATTCAATTCTAATGGTGCATATCCTGTGGTTGCACTGACAGAACTGTTAAGTGTGAATTCTACCATTGGGCATTTCTTGGCCCAATCCTTCTGGTCACTCTGCACTACCATGCGGAGTATTTGCCCTACAGAACAATTTGCTCATTCTGTTGCTCCATCTGTCTGCAGGTGGAACACTGTGGACATGAGAAATTTCATGCCCATTATTTGCTGCAATTCTCTCCAGAATATGGAGGTGAATTTGGAGTCGTGATCGACTCAGGTACTCCATGCAGGTGTATTACCTCTTTGAGGTATAACCATGCGACTTGTTGTGCTGTAACTCTCATCTTAGTTGGCACTAGATGCACCATAGATGTGAGTCTATCAATCACGACTAATAAATAGCTGTGACCCTTCAACTCTGGAAGTGGACCAACAAAGTCCATTCTGATAGACTGCCACAGTCTATCAGGTATCGGCAGGGTATGTAGCAGCCCTGCGGGTCTTCTGTTATCCTTCTTTGCAGCCTGACATGCTGCACAGGATCCACAGAATGACTCTATGTTGGCTGCCATTTCCAACCACCAGTACAATTGTCTGATGTACTTGTCAGTTTTGAATTGACCAAAGTGGCCAACTACTCTGTGTGCATGATTGATAATTATTTCAACCATTCTCCTCCCCTTGGAAAAAAACTTCCTGGAGAAGACACACAACATCTTTATTGAACTGGTTCTTTGTCCAAACCAGTCCATTTCTCACCCCGAATCTGGGGTGAGCTTCAGGGTTTGCCAATACCTTTTTGAGTATTGGGTCTGTCCCATAGCCCTTGGCTACAGCCTGTTTCAGGTCAAACTTGTGTTCTATGTGTGAGTGTAGACTCTCTGAGTCTGCACCAGACACTGTAGCTAGTACATCATCCTCTTCATTACCTTCCACTTGCGTGGGAGGTACTTCCCCTGCTTCCTTCATCTGCTGCATGTCAATGACACACTGTTCCATTGCATCTTGCAATCATTGCGACTGTCGCACTGCAGCCATTCGTATTTCTACAAATCAATCCATTGGGAGAAACTCTCCTTCTGGATCCAGCTGCACATCTGCATTGACATATTCCTCTGCAGGGTGACTTTCACCCTGCTTATCATTCTTGTAGTAGCATGACAGGCAGTTGGCTACTTTGTTCTCCACCCCCAGTACATGTACCATGGTATAACTGAATCAGAAAAGAAACTTCCACCAGTGCACCTGTCTGTCAGACAAATGCTATTGCATCTCAAAGTATTAGAGACCTTTGTTATCTGTCACCAGTGTGAACTGGTGACCCAATAGTTTATCCTCCCACTTCATGAGTGCTTCAAGGATAGCAATCATCTTGTGCCCATGCATTTTGTAACACTGTCACTGGAAACAAATCAAGGTGTCCTGAGTCAGGGAATGCTTGGGGTACCTTCCAGAAAGCTATCATGTCAACATTGTGTATGGACTTGTAACATGCTTGTTTTATTCAGATATTTTTCAAGGCCAGACATACATGGAAAAATGGAAATTTTCATAGCAGGTATTCCATATTATCACAGGAGTGTTCACAATATGGCCTCTTCCAGTGCATGTACAAAAAATCCTATGACAATATGGAATACATGCTATGAACAATTTAATTTTTTCATGTATGTCTGGCCTTGAAAAATACCTGGGCCATATTAAATAAAACAAGCATGTTACAAGTCTGTACACAATGTTAACATGATAGCTCTCCATAGGATTTCCCAAGCATTCCCTGACTCAGGACACCTTGATTTGTTTCCAGTGTGTTGCATGGGACTGAATTTCTTTGAAAGAAACCCTGCTGGACAACAAGTCATCCAGTCCAGACCTTGTCCGTAGACTGCTCTGACTCCAGACTTGGAGCTGTCCATCACAAACCAAATGGGTTCTGAACTAGTGTGATTTATAGGCTTCAGGATTGGAGGCTTACATGCTAGTGCTTTGATGGATTCAAAGCACTTATCCATCAAGGGTGTGCATTGGAACATCCTGTTGTTTCATGCACTCCCTGATAAGGGAGTCATATATGCTGTCAAATCTGGCATATATGGTGCCAGATATTGAATGAGTCCTAGGAATATTTGGACATTGTTAAATGTTCGAGGTCTTCTCCAACCTCCAACCTTCTCCATTTTATCTGTGTCTGCATGGATGCCCTTGTCATCTATTATATGACCCAGGCACTCTATACAGGGTGAATACAAATTGATCTTGGATCAATTTCCACTGAGGAACAGATGTGCCTGACATAGCACCTCAAACACCTTTCTAACACTGGGGGCATGAGCATATTTTTAGTGTAAAAAATGTGATAAAAATGCCTTTTCCTTACAGATTATTCATCCACTGTTCTGGTTGAAAAATCTCCCAGAAAATGCTGCTTTTTTATCAAGTTTTAGGACCTGAAAATCTGGTACATACTTCACATTTCTAGGCATGGGAAATGGATGTAAAATGTGAGAAATAACACTGGGGGCATGAGCAGATTTTTAGTGTAAAAAATGTGATAAAAATGCTTTTTCCTTACAGGTTATTCATTCACTGTTCTGGTTGAAAAATCTCCCAAAAATGCTGCTTTTTTATCAAGTTTTCGGACCTGAAAATCTGATACATATTTCACAATTATAGGCATGGGAAATGGATGTAAAATGTGAGAAATAATGAATTTATTTGTTAATTTCATGCCACAAAAATGTAAGGACAATCTTGGTTTTCATTGACATTTTCAACAGAAAAGAACCAAAATTTATCCAAGATTTCATAGTAGAAAAAAAGGTGAGAAAATTAGTAAAATATATGGGATTTTCATGAGATTTTTCAAAACTATTAGCCAATGGATAATCCAACATTTTTCTTTAGTTTTTGCTAGGAAAAACCTGATGGATAAATGTTTATCCCTTGGATAATCATTCACCCATAGGCAATATATAACAAGTTTTCTGAACCGAAAAGGTCATGAAAAAGTTCATGGATAAGAGTTTATCCCTTGGATAATCATTCTTCCATATGGGGTACATTTTCTGCCTATGGCAGAATGATTATCCAAGGGATAAACTCTTATCCATTGACTTTTTCATTGCCTTTTCGGTTCAGAAAACTTGTTATATATTGCCTATGGGTGAATGATTATCCAAGGGATAAACTCTTATCCATTGACTTTTTCATGACCTTTTCGGTTCAGAAAACTTGTTATATATTGCCTATGGGTGAATGATTATCCAAGGGATAAACATTTATCCATCAGGTTTTTCCTAGCAAAAACTAAAGAAAAATGTTGGATTATCCATTGGCTAATAGTTTTGAAAAATCTCATGAAAATCCCATATATTTTACTAATTTTCTCACCTTTTTTCTACTATGAAATCTTGGATAAATTTTGGTTCTTTTCTGTTGAAAATGTCAATGAAAACCAAGATTGTCCTTACATTTTTGTGGCATGAAATCAACAAGTAAATTCATTATTTCTCACATTTTACATCCATTTCCCATGTCTATAAATGTGAAATATGTACCAGATTTTCAGGTCCGAAAACTTGATAAAAAAGCAGCATTTTTGGGAGATTTTTCAACCAGAACAGTGAATGAATAACCTGTAAGGAAAAAGCATTTTTATCACATTTTTTACACTAAAAATCTGCTCATGCCCCCAGTGTAAGGTGTTTTTCATGCTCTTCAATAGAGCTCGAGTATATGAATATGTCATCCAAGTATACGTGGACTGACCGACTGATTTGGTTACAAAAGAGCAACATCATGAGACGTTGAAATGTAGACGGCGCATTGCAATCACTAATCTGCATAAACCAGCTCTTGAACATGCCAAATATCGTGGTGAAGGCTGTCTTGTCAATGTCCTCCTCAACTACATGTATTTGTTCATATGTGTTGGACATGTAAAGTTTTGACCGGTATGCAGCATGAGCTATGTCATGCTGGATAGTGTCCTGGTCCAGGAATGGTGTAATGTCCTTCACCATATTGTCATTGCAAAGACGTAGGTCTATTGCTGTTCTGAGCTTTCCATTTTTCTTTGGAATGCATAGTGCTGGCGCTGCAGAATGCACTGATGTTGATACCCACCAACCAGCAGTGGTATACTGATCTACTTTGTCAATCAGTTCATTTCGAAGTGCCTCAGGACACTTTGGTAGCCAATAATGAAACTGTTTAGTTTCATCCACAAACTTAATTTTGTGGTTGATCTCCCTCCATGGAGGAAGTTCCAATGGCACACCTCTGAAGAGATCTGCGAACTCTAGCTCCCATCTTTCCCAAAGTTTGGGAAAGTCCTCAGCTGTTAATAACAGTTGATTCATGCCAGTAAGTCTGTTGGTACGTTGGTCAGGTAGACCAATGTCAATGTTTAGTGCCTTTTCTCTTTGTTTTCCCTTGTCTCACCTCCCATCTGGCAAGCTCGTTGATGGCTCCGCTTGCAAGGAGGAGCCATTTGCGAGTCATGCAGTGTGGCTCGCAAGCTTTGGTTTAAGACTCACTATTTAGGCAGGTTCTGGTTGTCTGGCTGCACTTCCCAAGCATTCATGTGGTTTGGAATTACTTCCTTTCCAACACAGATGCATCCCTTGCCTATAAAGTTGAGGGATATTCCCAGCTTACGCAGGAATGGTGTTCCCAGTATTGCATCATAGTAATCTATGTTTGCTATATGAAGTATTCCTCGATATTATGCTCACCAAACTGAATGTTGGTGTGTGTTCCATAGTTGATGGTCAACTTACTGCTGACACACGCTAGCTGCAGGCCGATAGGACGTTTGAGTTCGAACATCTTGATGCCTACTGCACATATGAAGTCTGGAGAGAGCATAACTCCCTCCCACCTGCTGTCTAGTAGACAGTGGGCTCTAACTCCACCAATCACCCAATACCTGGAGATTGTTTGATTGTCTATACATGCCCGTTTGGGGCATGTCTTATCACATGGCCTAAACCGATGATCATAGATGGGCTCTATTGTCCTATCTATGACTCCTGTGTGTATATGGAAGTCATTATTTTTATTTGAACCACCACGGATTGTGGTAGTTGATTTTTGTGCCACATATATGCACCACCTTTCCTTGTACAATCCTCCTAACAGACATACTCCGTCCGCTCAATACAAGCTTTGTGTCCTTGTATTGTCATCATCATCCCATTGATATGGCATGATTTCTGACTGGTAATCCCTGACTAGTTTGTCAATTTCACTCTCATGGTCATCCTGGATGTCCATTCGCTCGTCTAATTCATTATGTTGTGGCTCCTCCTCCCCTTCTTGAACACTCCCCAAGTGCTCAACCACTTCTTCTAACTGTGCATCTGCTATGTGCAGTTTGTTCTTCCATTGTGGCCAATTGGGCTTGATATGCCCAACTTGTCCACACTCGTAGCACATTATCTCTGTGCTGTGTCCTTGACCTCCTGAACCTCCAGGAGGTTTCTGTGGAGGGTGAGAAACAGCGGGAGCTCCTGCTCCTGCTCCTGCTCTCTGTGTAGCATGTACCCCTGTTTGGGGTACACTTGGCCTTGTCTCTGCTTGTGGTCAAGCATTAGGTGGATGATATGTTGTCTGCTTTGCTGCAGGGTGGCTCCCTGTATTGGGAGCTCAAGACGAGCTTGGCACAGCCTGACTTCGACTATTCGTTGACGTTGGCTTTGCCTGCAGTGCGTGAGCGCTGCTAGACTCCGTCTTCTGCGACCCAATGTCATGTTGGGATGCCTCCTCTACAGTCTTTGCAGCTTAATAACTGAATTCCATTGTGTAGCCTAATTTTAGGACTTCATGATGCAGTGCTTCTTGAAGCACTGCTACGAACCATTTTCAGATCGTATACTCATCATGCAGATGCATACTTCGTGATATTGTTCAGTAATTCCTGAACGGTTCTATTCCCTGCACAATTGTGTCGAACTTATTCAACGCATGCCTGTGCGTGAGTGCATGTAGGAATCGCTGTTGTAATCCAACGATTGCACTCTCAAGGGTCCAGTCGATTACAACTTGATCATGATGCTCAATATTTCAGGTGTACCACTCCAATGCCTTGCCTTTAAGGCAAGTGCCCAAATATTTCAACTGGAGTTCCATGCTAGACAGACCCAGTAGGCTATTCATGCCTAGCCATCTCAGGATTCCTGAGACAAAGTTCTCAAATTCTTTGAGATCTGCTTTCCCAGCATACTCTGCTGGGTGAGGTAGTTTTACTCTGGCTTTAGCAAGCACAGATTTGTCAGGCTCACTGTCCTTGTGTTTCTCAAGGGCAGCTTGCACCATCTTTGTGACCACATCTACATAAGTAGATGGTCCTCCTACTACCTCATGAGCCCTTTGTTCAGGATCCATCACTGCTAGTGATACCACATGCGGTATCACTTGTATCTGCTGGTGCGAACAGGGAATGTGATTACCTGCATCTTGCTGCACTGGTGGATCAACAATGTCTTCGTCAATCTGATACAATGGTCGACATTTGTCAGCCATTAAATATGCATCCCTCAGTCTATGACTGCTGCTGAGGGCGGATAAAGCCACTCTCGCTGACTCAATCAGCTTGTTGAAGGCATTGCCTTTGACTCTGACAAAATATGCCTCCTCGACTAGGTTATCTGTATGTTTCGCATGGAGTTCTAGCACACGGTGTTTCTGTTGCACTGCCTTTTGTTCAACCCTACCCCAGCGATTGAACTCATGTTCGAGACTAACATGAGTGCTAGTTGTGGTACTAACACTATCAGTGTCAGATTTCATCATCTCTCACAGTAACTGTTGGGTCACTGCCTTGAGCACTTCTTGCTCATTATATGTTCATTTTGATCTGTGAATTCCTTCACGGATATTTTCTCTTTCATGAGCCTCTAGCTCGCAATCTGTCTCTTCCTCAGTACACCGGAGCATACTGATGCTATCTTGCCCCAGGGTAGCACTCACTTCACAAGGAACATTTCTGTTGCTCAGACCAGACAGAGGTGGCATCCTCTGTCTGTCTCATTTCTTACAAGCCTTTTCAGCCTTGTGGTTGACTTCACGATCCCTATTGGGATTGTTTCCACGCTTGGGGGCCTTTCCACATAAAGGCCCTTGCACCTCCTCTTCCAAGGACTGTATCAACAGTTCCATACCATCACCTAATGTTTGGAGTCATTTTACGGCGTCATCCGCTGCACAAGCTGCTTCAGCCACTTGTCAGCTTACTTGACGTGTAGTATCTACATGTCTACGGCTCTCTTTGAGGGCTGTAATCATCTGGGTGATATGCCTGGTTGTGTGATCGTATCACTGGGTCTCCTCCTGGCATGCTGATCCACGCTCTATCATCCCTGTTTGGGACGGCAAACTTCACGATCTGCGATGTTCTTGGATGTGTGGTAGCTGGGACATTCGCACTCCCAGTGAATTGTCTGTGTCACTAGTTGGCACTTCTCTCAACTCATCAAGAGACAATTGCGACTTCAACCTAGTCGAAGTTCTTTTTGTTTTCTTAACAAACAATAACCTGTCTGTTTCTCATGAGATCCGCAGATACTCACTTTCGACTCCTTGAGTCAGAAACTACAGGTGTCATAGTTCCACAGGGACTAGTGATCCTCATTGATATTCCCACCTGCCTGTCCATGTCGTGGGCAGGCTCGACTCTAGTGTTTGGGCCCTTTGCTGTGGCTCCAGACGTATCTGGATCCTCTCTGGATCTAGATGCTCAGCTTTGCATTCTCATTGAAGCCATAGATCTATGATCTATCTGCCACTCTGTGGTGTTCTTCTATTGATTTAGAAGAATTAACAGTCAATGTATGTTTACTGTTTCTGGGGATTCCAGCGAGTATTAAACTCATCAGTTTGGGCTGAAAGATCAGTTTGATCTTTTGGTTATCGCAGTACTGCCAATAAAAATTGGCAGTCAAAAAAGTGTAAAACTTTTCTTACTGTTCACACTAGCAGACTGAGCCAATAAGTGGTATTGGTATCTGTGGTTGTGTGGTTACAAGTAAAGATTAAGATCCTGATTATCTAATTACTTGTGGACAACTGTATAGTAGTCCACTATCTACAAGTGCCCCTAGTGGGCGGCTTATATAATACAGCCAACAAGTCACCCTAGTGACTTGTATATTTTATATAGTAGCATATATGCTACTATTATTCTACTTTCTTACACATCAGCTTCAACTTATGGGTTGCACCCTCTTGGATTTCTAGTGCCCTGGTATTTCGGATTTTTGACCAGATGGGAATATCGGGATACCAATGGTCGGGTCTGTATAGAAGAAGATCAGTAGCAAACAGCAAGTTGAGACTTATCAGGTGAGCAGAAGAATTCAGATATTTTGGAGTTCTGAATAACCAATGTGGAAAGGGATGAGGAAGATGATGAATATCGAGTGAGTTTTGGCTTTATGGAAAAGTGAGTATAATCAAGGAGTGGATATTTCAGAGAATCAGAAAAATGTCGGAATCAGAATATTTGGGATATCGATATAATGATCAATTGTATAAGGACATATACACTTGAACAATATATGAAGTAAGATATGGAGGAGGTACTAATATATATAGACTTTAATATAGATGACAGAATCGATATAGGTTTGTAAGTCAGATATACAAGCTAAGGAAAAGCTTGAGGAAGGGAAAGTGTATTTAAAGGAACACGTGAGATTCTGGAATCAGAAACGAAGGAGATAAGAGTGCGTGATATGGAGTTCCAGAATCAGAGCAAATACAGAAATCAAGATAAAATGTACAGGGATAAGATCGAGATGGATTGTGACTAAGGATGCTGAAATGGGGGTATATCGGGAATACGCAGAAAAAGGCTTATCAGAAAAGCAGAAATGTCGGAATAACAGGAGCTGGATCTGGGATCTAACAGGATCTCCCTTTTATGGCCAAGCCCTTGAGGCCAATTACACTGTTGAATATTGTGGGAAGTTTGGGCGTTGGTTATTCGTAAAGGCTGAGATCTCCGATTGGATATAAATAGGGAAAGCGGTCTGAGGAAGCACAAAAAGACTTTTGACCTTGAACCACCACCACCACCACCACCACCACCAGAATTCAAAATGGCATTGCATTCACTGTCCTTCTTGCCCCCCCCAGTCATCATCGAGATTAGTTCCAACGAGGAAATTGTCGCGGAAATGGAGGAGATGGATTGGAAGAAGAAGGAGTTGGAGGAAAGGTTACAGAAAAAGACGAAGGTGAAGCAGGAGAAGCGGGAAGAGAGGCAGTGGAAAAGCAGGAGAGGGATCGGAAACAGAAAGAGGAGGATGATCAGAAAAGGAAGGAGAAAGAGGACAAAGATTGGCAAAAACAAGAAGCAGTGGACTGGAAAAAGCAGAAGGAAGATGTGGACTAGTGAAAAGCCGAATCAATATGGACTGTCCAGGAGGAACTGGGGCATGAGGAGGCATGGTTGAAGAGAACATTGGTAAGTCAGACTTCTATTGGGATTTTCTTGATGATGCTGACGGAAAAGCGCATTAGCCAGAGAAAGGTGACTGGGATCAGAAAACTGAGAGGCATCAGGAGCCCTCTTTGGAAAATGTCAGCAGGCGCAAGTGGCATCTTGAGGATGTGTGGTTGGACGTCGAGGATTTCAATGAATGCTGCATCCTTTGTTGGACTCGGGGGATCCTGTGCATTGAGGAGGATCAGAAAAGCGGAAAGTGGAAAAAGCAGACCTGTGTCCAGTGCAGGCTCAATTGGAAAAAATGTACAAGGCCAGGCAACCCCAATTTTGTGATGGAAATGGCAGGAAAACCATTGTTGTCAGTGCGGAATCTGGCACTTCCAGAAAATGTGGAAGCCAGGCTAGGGCCAGCCACCAAAAAACAGCAGTCAGAAAGGATCATCAGGGACATCGTGCAATCATTGGGGAGGGAGGTCAAGCGGGATGTTGGGACATCGTTGGGGAAAGGAAAGGGGAAGGAGTGGGCATCGGAGAACAACCAGGCAGAGGGATCATCAGAGGATTTGGGGCTTGCAGAGGAGATCTGCAGGCTCTGCAAGATGATCCATAACCTCACCAAATGGTTGAGGTACAGCATGGAAGGAATGGCGACGCTCAATGATTTGTTGAAGACATCACACAAAATTTCAGAAATTGAATCCAAGTTCCAGAAGAAACACTGGGAGACGTCAATGGAATGTACACGCCACAGCTGGAAGTAGAGTTGGAAGCTGAACCGGAGGATGCGGCAAAAGGAGATGCAATGGAGGTGGAACCGGAGTTGGAGTCAGGGAAGGAAAAGGAAGGAATCGGAATCGGGATCGGAAAAGGGATCGGAATCGGAAAAGGAATTGGAATTGGAATCGGGGAAGGGGAAGGAAAAAGAAAAGGTGATGGAAGGTGACAGAATGGATGTGGATGTCATTCCAGAGGTGACAGAGAACAGGGTTGCAGAAAACATGGAAAATGCCAAGGAACCAGAAACCAAAGATAATGGAAGGGCAGAGAATCTGGAAGATGCGGATTTGGGGAAGAAGGGTGAGGAGGAAATGGGGAAGACAGAAGGGCCTGAACCAGAGGCCGAAGTGCATGAGGATGAGACCATGCAGTAAACGGAAAATCAGAGGAAAATCGGAAGGTGAAAAGTAATATAGAATGGTTGGAAGATTGGGGAATCAAAAGTAATATAGTTAGTTTAAGAAATGAAATTGTTTTAAAATCAGAAACATCAGAAAGAATCGGAAAACCAGAAGAAACAGAAGAAATGGAAGAAAACAAGTGAAGATGTGTAATAAGTTTAAGCAAGAATTTCGGAAATCGGAATAAGTCGGGGTCAGAGTGATTTCAGGTGACAGGACTTGGAATCAGGATTGGACTTGGTGAAAAGGGTTGCAAGGATGGTTTGGAAGAATCGGAAGGTGTGAAGCTCATTGATGTGAGATGGATTTTGGGATTCAGAAAGTAGATAGAAATGTCGTAGCAACAAAATCGAATAGAAGGGAAGGATTGAAGTGTTGTAGGAAAATGTGTTGATGAGAAAATAAGGGGTGACTGAGAAGGTTGAAGGAATTGAGTCAGAAGGGTCGGAGTAAGGATGGATAGTCAGAAAAGGCATATCATTGACATAGTGGCTACTCCCCCTTCAAGGTAGATGTCCCATCGCCTACCTTAAACATCAGAAAGGAGAATACAAGAAGCCAGAATATCAGAGAATGGAAAGATTCCTTGAGAAAGTGTGTCAGAATTTCAGGAAATGCGAGTGAGGTTCATGGAAGTTCTCGATAAGTGGTCTTTGATGTTGTCCAGTTAAAAAATGCTGTAATCACAGATTACCAGAGGATTCAGGGAAGTCAGAATGTTAGAAAATGTTTAGGAAGGAATAAAGGATAATGAATCGGGAGTTTGTGATTTTCAGAATAAAAGAATTCTTCAGGAAATAAGGTGGTTCAATGTAAGAATGTAGATTCTTACAGTAGCATATATGCTACTATTTAGGACATATAAGTCACCAGAGTGACTTATGGGGTTTGTATTATATAAGCCACCCACAAGGGGCACCTGTAGATAGTGGACAACTATACAGTTGTCCACAAGTAGATTACATAAGATAACTCTTTTACTTGTAAACCACACCGTTGCAGACACCAATAAATTTATTGGCTCAGTCTGTTTGTGTGATACACTAAAGTTCTTACACTTTTTTGACTGCCAATCCTATTGGCAGCACTGCGATAAAGAAAAGATCAACCAATCTTTGGTTACCCAGAAACCGACGAGTTTAACACTCGCTGGAATCTTTGGAAACAGTAAACAGATGTTTGCTGTTTATTCTTCTAAATTCAATAGAAGAATGCCACAGTGTGGCTGATAGATCGTAGATCTATGGCATCGATAAGGAATCGAAGCCAAACGTCTAGATCCGGAGAGGATCCAGATACGTCTGGAGCCACAACCAAGGGCCCAGACAGAAGAACTGAGTCTGCCCATGATGTGGACAGGCGAATGGGAACACCGACAAGGGAAACTAGTCCTCGTAAAGCTACGACGCCCGTAGTTTCCAACTCTAGGAGTCGAAAGCGACTATTGGCGGATCCAAGAAGATCCGCAGCGGAGGAATCAGAAACAGATGAGAGATCGCCCATTAAGAGAAAGAAGAGAACTTCGACTAGGTCTAAGTTACGATCATCTCTCAATGAGTCGAGAGAGCCACCAACGAGCGACATGGACAATTTGCCGGGGTTGCGAATGTCACAGCTCCCACATGTCCAAGAACATCGCAAATCGCAAAGTTCACTGTCCCAAACAGGGACAATAGAGCAGGGGTCGGCGCGCCAGGATGAAGAAACCCGGCAATACGAACGTACAACCAGACATATTGCCCAGATGATTACGGCCCTCAAAGAGAGCCGTAAAAATGTAGGCACTACGCGGGAAGTGAGCCAACGAGTGGCTGAGGCAGCTCGTGCAGCAGATGAAACCGCGAACCAACTCCAAGCATTAGGAGATGGTATGGAACTGTTAATACAGTCCTTGGAGGAGGAAGTACAGGGACCTTTGCGAGGAAAGGCCCCCAAGCGTGGCAACAATCCCAATAGGGATTGTGAAGTAGACCATGAGGCAGAAAAGGCTTGCAGGAAGCGAGACAGACAGAGGATGCCACCTCCGTCTGGGCTGAGCACTAGGATTGGTCCTCGAGAACCTAGTGTTATGATAGAGCAAGACAGTGTTAGTACGTGCCGGAGTACTGAGGAAGAGACAGATCATGAGCTAGAGTCTCGCAATAGAGAAAATATCCGCAAAGGAATTTGCAGATCAAAAAAAACTTATAATGAGCAAGAAGTGCTCAAAGCAGTGACCCAACAGTCACTGTGGGAGATGATGAAGTCTGACACCGATAGTGTCAGTACCACGAGTAGCATTCACGTTAGTCTTGAACGCAAGTTCGATCACTGAGATAGGATCGAACAAAAAGCACCGCGACGGAAGCATCATGCGCTAGAGGTCCGTGCTAAACACGCGGATAAATTAGTCAAAGAAGCATATACTGTGGGGATCAAAGGCGAGGCCTTTGATAAACTGATCGAGTCCGTGAGAGTAGCTTGATCCACCCTCAGTAGCAGCTATAGACTGAGGGATGCGTTTCTAATGGCTGACAAATGTCGACTGTTGTATCAGATCGACGAAGACATTGTCGATCCACCAGTGCAGCAGGACGTGAATACTCACGTTCCCCAGCCGCACAGGCAGATACAAGCGATACCGCGTGGGGTATCACTGGCAGTCACGGATCCTGAACGAAGGATTCAGGAGGCAGGAGGAAATCTGTCTGCATATGTAGATGGAGTTGCAAAAATGGTGTGAGCTGCCCTTGAGAAACACAAGGACAGCGAGCCAGACAAATCCATGCTTGCCAAAGCCGGAGTAAAACTCCCTCACTCAGCAGAATATGCTGGGAAAGCAGATCTCGAAGAATTCGAGAACTTTGTCTCAGGGATCCTGAGATGGTTAGGCATGAATAGTCTATTGGGACCGTCCAGCACGGAACTCCAATTAAATTATTTAGGCACGTGCCTCAAGGGCGAAGCATTGGAGTGGTATGCTCGAAATATTGAGCGTCATGATCAAGTCGTAATTGACTGGACCCTGGAAAGTGCAATCGCTGGGTTACAACAGTGATTCCTTCATGCACTCATGCACAGGCATGCATCAAATAAATTCGATACAATTGTGCAAGGGACCAGATCCGTTCAGGAATTACTGAACAATATTACGAAGTACGTGGCGCAGATGATACATCCACCAGATGAGTATACACTGGGGGCATGAGCAGATTTTTAGTGTAAAAAATGTGATAAAAATGCTTTTTCCTTACAGGTTATTCATTCACTGTTCTGGTCGAAAACTTGATAAAAAAGCAGCATTTTTGGAAGATTTTTCAACCAGAACAGTGAATGAATAATCTGTAAGGAAAAAGCATTTTTATCACATTTTTTACACTAAAAATCTGCTCATGCCCCCAGTGATACAATCCGCAAACGGTTCGTAGCAGCACTTAGAGAAGCATTGCGTTATTAAGTCTTAAAATTAGGATATACGACAGAATTCAGTGCAATCACTGAATTATATGAAGCCGCAAAGGTGGTAGAGGATGCATCTCAATATGACATCAGGTTGCGAAGAACGGAACCTAGCAGCATGCATGCGCCGCAGGCAAAGCCAACATCGACAATTAGTTGAAATCAGGCTGGGCCGAGCTCGTCCCAAGCTCCCAACACAGGAAGCCGTCCTACCGCAAAGCAGACGATATATCGTCCGCCTAACGCTTGACCTCAAGCTGAAACGAGGCCGAGTATACCCCAAGCAGGGGTACAGGCTACACAAAGAGGTGGAGCTATTGTCGCTCATGTCCTTCGCAAAAACCTTCTGGAGGTTCAGGGGGTCAGGGACGTAGCGCAGAGAGAATGTGCTACGAGTGTGGACAGGTCAGGCATATCAAGCCGAATTGCCCGCAATGGACGAACAAACCGCGCACAGCAGGTGCACGGTTGTTAGAAGTGGTTGAACACTCAGGGAGTGCTCAAGAAAGGGAGGAGGAGCCACCAAGTGGCAAACTAGACGAGCAAATGGACGTCCAAGACGACCATGAGAGCAAAATCGGCAAACTAGTCGCTGATTACCAGTCGGAAATTATGCCCTATCAATGGGATAATGACAATGATACGAGAACGCAAAGCCCGTATCAAGCAGATGGAGTATGTCCGCTAGAAGGATCATATGAAGAAAGGCAGTGCATATATGCAGCGCAGACACCAACTATCACAATCAGTGATGGTTTAAGCTGAAACAATGACTTCCGTACACACATGGGAGTCATAGACAGGACCATTGAACCCGTCTATGATCACCGGTTCAGACCGCGTGATAAGATGCACCCCAAACGGGCGCGTATAGACAACCAAACAATCTCCGGGTATTGAGATATTGGTGGAGTCAGAGCCCACTGTCTACTAGACAGCAGGTGTGAGGGAGTTGTGCTCTCTCCAGATTTCATATGTGCTGTAGGCATTAAGACGTTTGAACTTGAACGTCCAATTGGTCTACAGCTAGCATGTGTCAGCAGTAAGTCAACCATCAACTATGGAACACACACCAACATCCACTTTGGTGAGCATAATATTGAGGAATACTTCAATATAGTGAACATAGATTATTATGACGCAATACTAGGAACACCATTCCTATGTAGATTAGGGATATCCCTTGATTGTAGAGATGAGGGATGCATCCGTATGGGAAAGGAAGTAATTCCGAACCACGCAAATGCTTGGGAAGAGCAGCTGGACTATAAAAACCCGGCTGAATGCAAGACTTGAATTGTGAGTCTTAAGCCCAAACTGGTGAGCCACAAACCGTGACTTGCAAGTGGCTCTTCATTATATGTGGAGCCACCAACAAGCTTGCCAGATGGGAGGCGAGACAAAGGAAAAATGGAAGGAAAACCAGAAAAACATTGATGTTGGTGCAATCGACCAATGTACTGACGAGATTGCCAAAGGAGGTACTGGCTCCAAGCAACCGTTATTGACGGCTGAGGACTTTCCCAAACTCAGGGAAAGATGGGAGCTAGAGTACACAGACCTCTTTGGAGGTGTGCCGTTAGAAATTCCTCCGTGGAGGGAGATTAACCACCGAATTAAGTTCATGGATGAAACCAAACAGTTTCATTATCGACTACTGAAGTGCCCGGAAGCACTTCAAAATGAACTGATCGACAATGTCGACTGGTATACCACCGCTGGTTGGTGGGTAGCAGTGTCAGTACGTTCTGCAGTGCCAGCGCTATGCATTCCAAAGAAAAACGGAAAGCTCAGAACAGCGATAGACTTACGTCTACGCAATGACAACACGGTGAAGGACATTACGCCCTTCCCAGACCAGGATACGATTCGGCATGACGTAGCTCGTGCTATGTATTGATCCAAGCTTGACATGTCCGACGTGTATCAACAAATACGTGTAGTCAAGGAGGACGTTGACAAGATGGCCTTTGCGACTATATTTGGTACATTCAAAAGCCGGGTTATGCAGATTGGCGACTGTAATGCCACCGTCTACATTTCAAATGTCTCATGACGTTGATTTTTTATAACCAAATTGGTCGATCAGTCCACATATACTTTGACGATATATTTATCTATTCAAGCTCTATAGAAGAGCACAAAAAACACCTTCGACAGGTGTTTGATATTTTACGTGAGGCACATTTGTTTCTCAGCAGAAATTGATCCAAGATCGATTTGTATTCGCATCGTATGGAGTGCCTTGGTCACAGAATAGATGACAAGGGCATACATGCCGATGCAGATAAAACGGAGAAGGTTCGAGGTTCGAGAAGACCTCGAACATTTAACGAAGTCCAACAATTTCTAGGACTCATGCAGTATTTGGCACCATATATGCCAGATTTGACAGCATATACAACTCCCTTATCAGGAAGTGTGTGCAATAATAGGACATTTCAATGGACGCCCTTGATGGATAAGTGCTTTGAATCCATCAAAGCGCTAGCATGTAAGGCTCCAATTCTGAAGCCGATAAATCATGCTAGCTCAGAACCCATTTGGGTTGTGACCGACGGTTCCAAATCTGGAGTCGGGGCAGTTTACAGACAAGGTCTGGACGGGAAGACTTGTCGTCCAGCAGGATTTCTATCAAAGAAGTTCAGTCCCGCACAACAGCGTTACAAAACGCATGAGCACGAGACGATTGCTATCCTTGAAGCACTTATGAAGTGGGAGGATAAGCTGCTAGGTCGCCAGTTCACACTGGTGATGGATAACAAAGGTCTCGAATACTTCGAGACACAACAGCATCTGTCTGACAGACAGGTGTGCTGGTGGGAATTTCTCTCCAGATTCAACTATACCACGGTACATGTACCAGGGGTGGAGAACAAAGTAGCCGACTGTCTGTCGCGCTACTATGAGAATGACAAGCAGGGTGAACATCACCCAGCAGAAGAATATGTCGACGCAGATGCATGGCTAGACCCAGAAGGAGAATTTCTCCTAACAGATAGATTCGTAGAAATATGAATGGCCGCAGCACAATGGTCACAACGATTACAAGATGCGACAGAGCAGCGTGTCATAGATGTGCAGTGGATGAAGCAAGCAGGGGAAGAACCTCCCACACAAGTGGAAGGTGATGAGGAGGACGATGTACTAGCTACAACATCAGGTGCAGACTCAGAGAGTCTATGCTCACATGTAGAACGTGAGTTTGACCTAAAACAAGCCATAGCCAATGGCTACGGAACAGATCCAATACTCAAGAAAGTGTTGGCAAATCCTGAGGCTCACCCTCGATTTAGGGTGAGAAATTGACTGGTTTGGACAAAGAACCAGTTCAAGAAAGATGTAGTGTGTCTTCCCCAGGAAGTTTTTTTCAAGGGGAGGAGAATGGTCGAGATAATCATTGATCATGCACATAGAGTAGTTGGCCACTTTGGGAAATTCAAAACCGACAAGTACATCAGGTGATCGTACTGGTGGTCAGGAATGGCAGCCGACATAGAGTCGTTCTGTGGATCCTGTGCAGCCTGTCAGGCTGCAAAGAAGGACAATAGACGACCAGCAGGGTTATTGCATACCCTGCCGATACCTGATAGACCGTGGCAGTCTATTGGAATGGACTTTGTTGGTCCATTGCTGGAATCGAAGGGTCACGACTATTTACTGGTTGTGATTGACAGACTCACGTCCATGGTGCATCTAGTCCCAACTACGACAAGAGTGACTGCGTGACAAGTCGCATGGTTATACCTCAAAGAGGTAGTATGGTTGCATGGAGTACCTGACTCGATAATATCAGATCACAACTCCAAATTTGCCTCCATATTCTGAAGGGAATTGCAGCATATAATGGGCACAAAGCTGCTCATGTCCACAGCATTCCACCCGCAGACGGATGGAGTGACAGAATGAGCAAATCATTCTGTAGGGCAAATACTCCGCATGGTAGTGCAGAGTGATCAGAAGGATTGGGCCAAGAAATGCCCAATGGTAGAGTTCGCACTGAACAGCTCAGTCAGCGTGACCACAGGATATGCACCGTTCAAATTGAACAGCAGATACTTGCCCCGTATCGGGCAGGTGCTATCAGTGGATACTACATTTAGAGGAGTGCGGCAGTTCGCACAACAAGTGTTGTGGAACTTGATTGCTGCTCACAATGCAATCATCACGAGCTGAGTACAGCAGACAGACACTGCTAATACCAGACGCCATCAAGGAACAACATATGAAGTTGGACAGCTAGTATATCTGTCTACAAAGAACCTGTCCTTACCTAAGGGACGGGCAAAGAAATTGGTACCCAATTATATTGGGCCATACTCAGTTATAGAAGTGGATAATTCCAGTTCTACAGTGAAACTTGAGTTACCCCCAGAGCTCACGGCTCGGAGGATACTACCAAAGTTTCATGCGAGTCTAATTAGACCGCATATACCCAATGATGATGAACGATTTCCTCGTTGTGATGTAAATCATATGTATGACTTTGGGAAAGAAGACAAACCAGAATGGTTCGTAGATGAGATCCTGGCTCATCGCTGGACTAGTAACTCCAAGCTGGAGTTACAAGATGGAAATTGGGAGATGTCACCTGGGAACCACTCTCTGCATGCAGAGAGTTAGAAGTGCTAGATGTTTATCTAGAACTAAGGGGAGCTAGGAAGCTGCTAGAGCTTCCTAGTCATGCCTCATAAGGCATGAGAAAGATGACAAGGAGTCCTTAATAAAAAGGACTCGACACGAACATGATTCATGTTGACAATTCACGTGATGCGATGGCGTCACGTGAAATTAGTCACGTGACACATCGGGTGCGCTCGCTCTGATTTTAAGTGACGATTTCATTGCCGCTTCAAGGTTTTTTGCCACTCACTACCACACTCGCACCAGTGCGAGTGTCACACGAACTAGTATCCATGGACACTGAAGCGTCCCAAACACACCACTCAGCAGAGGCACTACCTAGTGCCTCTGAGCAATTCATGATGCTCCAAAAGGAGCAACGCTGGACTGTGCACGGCATCAAGGACGCCATTGCCATCATCCACTGTGACTCCTGTCCGGAGTGCAACACGTATGCGCAGCATTTTCTGCAAGCTGCAAAACTGCAGCTCATCAACCCCTGAATGCGCAACATCGAATGCGCATTAAAAGTGGCCTGGCCACCGTTGCTTGCCGAGATGGCATGTCCTTTTGTTAAGGATGCAGTATCCTCCTATAAGGAGGATATATGCGAGCTCAACTCAGATCTCAACACACTACGCACCGCCCTTGATAAAGAGCGGCAAATTAATCGCGAAATGGCGGATAAAATATCGATGTGGATAAAATGGATATCCACCATGAAGTCGGCACAATCAGCACCGACTATAATCGATCTGACCTCGTTGCCAGATTCGATGATGGACTCAGTGAGTCCGTCTATGACCACAACTGGAGCCTCACCGGGAGGACCCACCCGATCCAGTTGCAAGACCGCATCCAAACAGCAAACGCTGGCAGCACCGTACCCAGTGTCGCTGCATGCTCACATTGCCCCTGCCATAGGTGACCCGCCTGCAACGCAGACAGGATTCTTACCCTGCCCGTTGGGCAAGGCACCACACCCCACTGCGGTGCACACCAGTCATCAACCCACTGTGTAGTTTGATACGTGCCAGCTCAACGACTCAAAATTTATTGAGCAGCTCACGCTTGCGCACGCAACATTTGCCCTGTCGCGCAGCACCATGCAGCACGCTATCATAAGCATGCTGATCGTGAGCAGCGACTCGCTACTCGAACACCAGTGTTCAATATCGCGCATGATATGCCTCCCAATCTTAGGGATGCGTTGCGCACGATCGAGTACTCCCCAGAGGGAGTATCACCCGCCATTCGCAGGAACAGCGACAACACCCTCCAACTGGAGGATGTTGACATATGGGTATGGCTTAAACTCATTAAGCCAAAGAAAGACAGCCTGGTCTTTCTTCAAAAGCTAACGGAGCTCTTCACTGTCCATGGCCAGTGGGCCGATCTTGCCAGATCAAACTGGCGGCAAGATCTATCAGTGCTGCTGTTCACCAGCGTCGATAAGGTGTTCGAGTGGAAACGCCCCCACAAGAGTACGACTCTCGAGGAACTAGCCAAATGGCTAGGAAACCACGCGGGGGTAGATCCCGGTAGGGCTCATGTCAACATTGAGCCCTACTTTTTCCGTAAGCAGAGCAAGGTCTGCTACAACGAGACCATGCAGAGGGTCCTCGACACTCGCGAAGGCCGGACATTCACCGGCCTTCATATACCCATGACCCCTCGCCCCCCAGGCTTCTGGGGAGCACCGTTGACTTCAGACGACGATTCGTCCTTGGACGGACGCGGTGGAGGGCCACCCCGCTTGAAGGCACGTATGCACATGCCAACAACAGAACCATCCGCCCCGTCTGCCACTGACCCAGCATCTGCTACCCCAGCGGATGATACTACTATGGAGGTCGACCCAGCCGACTCCTTGTACTATGACAACACCATCGAAGTAGCCGCACAGTCATCATTGACTGTGCCTGCACCTATATATGCTGATCCGCCATCAGCATAACGGTTCCCAAACCTGCCTGAGGTTTGGTCTGTGGGGAGGGTGTAAGAATGTAGATTCTTACAGTAGCATATATGCTACTATTTAGGACATATAAGTCACCAGAGTGACTTATGGGGTTTGTATTATATAAGCTGCCCACAAGGGGCGCCTGTAGATAGTGGACAACTATACAGTTGTCCACAAGTAGATTACATAAGATAACTCTTTTACTTGTAAACCACACCATTGCAGACACCAATAAATTTATTGGCTCAGTCTGTTTGTGTGATACACTAAAGTTCTTACATTCAAGGTTTAGAAAACTTGAGAATAAAGCTGGAAATGAAGATGTGGTCCCAGTGGTATTGTCAGTTTGGGATGAGACTTCATTGTTGCGGAAATCCAAAATGGTCGACAAACTAGGGTTGTGGTGAAAAGAACATGGAAAAATATAGGAAAGAAAAATGTCAGATAATCCAGAAGTCAGCATTTTTGGCAAAAAATGGAAGGTTTGTTGGAAAATGTCGGTAAAGTTCTTGGTATTTGTCTTGGAATATTGTTGAAAAAAGGACAGACTTTGTCCAAGGTGACTTGAACTATAAGGACAACCTCCTGGGGAAGTGGAATATCACACTGAACACTGGCAGATGGGAATCCAAAGTATATAAGTTCAAGGAAGGCTACAGGCAAGGATACATACCTGGCAGATGGGAATCCAAAGAGAAAAGCCTAAGGACTCCCACTGCCGAGGCAACTACTAACTAAGGAAAGACTCCAAACTGACTGAACGTTTTGGGCGCTTAAAACTGAAGTCACGTGACCTATGACATAGCCCAGATAGATTCCAACTTGCACATGTAAGCAGGCGCTTAAATCGCGAATAGAAGTGCCAGCTGTAGAAGTGAGTAGGAAGGAGGAGGGGAGGAAGGAAATGGGAATATTAGATAGAAACAACAGGGAGAAAAGAGAGATAAAAGGGAAATGGGGACAGAAGAGATGAACATAAATAAGAGAGGAGAATAGGAGAAGGAGAATCAAAGGAAGAATATGAGGGGTTCCCCTTACATGAACATTGGAACCCATCAGAAAGCATGGGTCAGAAGAAGTGAGGATGGTGGATTCAAGAAGACAAGGGGTTTAACAGTGCCATTCAAGGAAGATCATTGTGGATTCTGAAGGTGGTTTGCCAGTTATTGTCCCATAATGTGGGATCAGAAATTGGTGACTAGACTTAGGATTGGAGTAACTTGTTAAGTCATATCTTGAAGGTCGGATTCGGAAAAGTCTGAGGGTCTGAAGGTCGAAAAACAGAAATTTTGGGAAAACTGGATTAGGTCCTTGAAAGATATTGTATTGTGGGATTTGGAAATCATCCTGGAGTATTCTTGAGGAAGTACCAGAGTACTATGCAGAAGATGTCAGATGAAATCCTATAGCTAGAGCCTCGTTAATGTGTTCTCAAGGTGATTCTGGCTTAACTAGATGTAGGGAAATGAAATTTCCCGTAGTGAGATTCTCTCCCTCTGTAAGGTGTGATCTTGTTGGAGTGCATAGCAGAATATTGAAGTTGCTTGTCAGAAATCAGATTCATCGAGCATTGACAATGACTGTTGTGGAAAGTTGGAGGATGTCACAGTGAACAAGGATTTCAGAGATTTGGAAAAATGCAATCATTGCAGGTTTCCAGGAGACATGTCATAGAATTGAATCTTCTCGTTGAGGAGTGCGGAACTAGGTACTACCCAAATCTGTCAATCAACGGATTGTAGTGGGTGGGTTAGTGGCATTCCCAGCATGTGAAAACAATTAGAAACAAGTGGTGTTATATGCATTGTAATAACAACCAGGATTTTCACTGGATGGAGAACATGATTGGCATGAATGTGTATGGTGCGACACAAGGATGTCAGAAAAAAACAGAAGTGGAGTCCTGCAGAAAGCAGGACTCCAGAAAATGGGTGTTTGAATGTGATGATCGGTCAAAATGTTTGGCAAAATGCTGTTCGGAGATATCAGAATTTGTGAATATTAGGTTGGAGATGATTGTGAAGGAATTGGTGGTATTGTTGGAAAGTAGAACTGAGGGATGTTTTCAGAAAGCATCTGTTGTAATCTCAGTAAGGCATGAATGATGATATGAATGCGGAATCGTGCTCGAGGATTCTTGAGCTGTTAACTTCGGGGATTCGGAAGGGCCTCTAAAAGGTCCTTGAGGTTCAAATCACTCAGTGTGACAATTGCAGCTCAGAATTTTGCTTTCCTGGTGGAGGATGATGACTTCAGGCAAGTCTTCACTTTATGACCAGGTCTTCCACAGTAGAGACATAACTTCTGATCAATATGTTGTTGTTTCTCCTGTGGTGTTAGTTTGCCATCCTGTCCAAGAATGTCAGAAAGTTTTGGTGTCAGCAAAATCAGGGTATGGTCAGAAGTTGTTGCCATTGATTGTTTGTCATCAGGAGGAAGGACTGAGGTCACATTGCTGGTATTCTTTGGGATTTGCTCGGGTTTGAAGTCTTCATCTATGAGGCATTTGTCAATGTTGCTGAAATGCTTCTGAACACTTGACGGATTGATGATATCATTGGTAGACTTGTTGGTGTCGTCATGCATGGGTGTTCAGATTTGGATGTCAGAAGACATTGTAGAAATCAAGAGTGTTAGCTTGTATATACTGTTATGGACCAGATTGGATGGCAAATCAGATTTTGGTCAGAACTCTCCTTGACCAAAGTCAGACATCACAATATTCGGAGATGTGTGGAATATTGGGAGACTCAGAGATCAGATATCCGAAGCTGATCTACATGGGCATCAGCTTCAACTTGTGGGTTGCACCCTCTTGGATTTCTGGTGCCCTGGTATTTCAGATTTATGACCAGATGGGGATATCAGAGTACCAATGGTCAAGTCTGTACAGAAGAGAATCAGTAACAAATGGCAAGTCGAGACTTATTGGGTGAGCAGAAGATTTCAGATACTTCAGAGTTTGGAAATGCAAAAAGGGAGGAGGATGATGATAAAGAATTTCAAGTGAGTTTTGACTTTACAGAAAAGCGAGTATAATCAAGGAGTGAATATTTTGGAGGATCAGAAGAGTGTTGGAATCGGAATATTCAGGATATCAATATGATGATCAATTGTATGAGGACATATATGCTTGAACAATATATGAAGTGAGATATGGAGGAGGTACTAATATATATAGACTTTAACACAGATAACAGGATCGGCATAGGTTTGTAAGTCAAATATACAAGCTGAGGAAAAGCTTGAGGAAGGGAAAGTGTATTTAAAGGAATATGTGGGATTCTGGAATCAGAAATGAAGGAGATAAGAGTGCATGATATGGAGTTCCAGAATCAGAGCAAATACAGAAATCAAGATAAAATGTACAGGGATAAGATTGAGATGGATTGTGACTAAGGATGCTGAAATGGGGGTATATCGGGAACATGCAGAAAAAGGCTTATCAGAAAAGCAGAAATGTCGAAATAACAGGAGCCGGATCTGGGATCTAACAGCTAGGAACAACCCCATGCGCAGCCATAGGGTGTTGTGAGGTGGTGAACATGGTGAGAGTCTTCTCAGACACAAGGAGAGGCTCAATGGGAACAGTGAACACACCAGGGCTGGTAACACTCGCGCAAGTTAATTGAGAACCTTGTCAGGAAGGTTCATCAAGGCACACAGTGAGCGTTGATGGTAGATGGGGCCCCAGGCTGAACCAAGTTGATTATATATCTGTGTGAGTTATAAAGCTAGCCTTAGAGATATGTACCTCATATTTACCGCCATGGTATTTCCTTTTGTCATAACTCCCTCTCATCAATTAGGCTCTTATGTAGCAGCAAATATTTTGTGTTTTTATGTAGTATATGCAGCTCATCAGTTCAAGTTGGTTGAGCATACCGTGTAAAATGATCTTTGAGCCCTCGTGGCCAGTGAGCTCAAGTGCTCACCCTCATAATTTTCACCAGCCCCTGAACTTAAACATTAAACCCTGGCTTACTTTTCTGGCGATTTTCTGCTCTGATCCCCAAGTTTCTCCAGGTAAATACCTTATTTAGGAACTACCATTTTTTTTTTGGACATACTGGATTTTATATAATAGACAGTCCATGCACATTCACATTTGGCAGACAACTTGCCTTCCCCCTCTACCTTCCCCCTCTCAAGTTTCTCTCCTTCAGGAAATAAAGATCCCCAAGTCTGGCTTGATGCACAATGCTAACCAATATCCGTATGCAGAGGAGGCACAGCCCGTACATCCAGATTCTCTTCTGGGGGCAGTGCAAGATGCCCTCCTAAATTTTGCCGGGTTTGACGAAATAAATGTGAGTAGATTGTTTTCCACGAGTTGCATGATTCACAAGCTTGTTTCAGCAGCATGGGAATGCATCTCTCAGCACTGTGGATGATCCCTACGTCTCCAGCCATAACAAAGGGCTTGAGAGTTTTTATGAAATCTTTGTACATATACTTTAGCTTACATGTGTTCTTTCAATCTTATCAACTGTGCACACCTCAGGATATTCCGGCAGAATATCCTCCCGTGACCGATGAAGGGTCCCTCGTCAGTGCTGTTCGTGATGATCTCGCGCAGCATACTAGACGTGAATTGAAGGTCTTGGGGTTCCCAAGGACACCATCGATATACTGAGAGCACAGCCTAGTGATCAGCGCCAAAGTTCCGTCCTCGTCCTCAATCCTACTGTGTCCTGGTCCAAGATTACATTTATGCCTCCCTACGATGGCGGGAAGCCCATTGATGGGAGACAAAGGCCCAAGAGACCTAGGCAGGACCTCTTGATGTGAAAAGGGGTTTTTTTTCTTTAATATTTGTGTATAACCTACATGCAAACCACCGCTAGGATCGTGCATTCCCATTCTCCGTCTGAGTTACAAACCCAAGTACTTCCTTGCTTATTAGTTTGTACTGCTTAGAGGATAGAGGAGGCATCGTACCACAGTAAAAATAGAAAGTTCTCCATGTAAGTTCTCTTGCTGCTATATACCAGCACTCGATAGTGAGGGTTGACACCAATGTTAAGGGACTACCTAGCGGTGGCCCCCATAAAAAAAAATGCATAAATCTAGACAAATATATGGTTAGCGCCATTGCCTCCCGAACCAAAGCAACTCCTGGCACTTACCATCGCCATATTTCCACGGTGCCAGAATTTGTTGGCCTTGTAACTTGCACCTCTATCAGGTAATATGGCAATCCTCTCAGAGACGTCGAGCCAGCAGGCCAGTCGCTCGCCAGCTTGCCAGAGATATCCGGCCAGTTCCCATCCGGATCGCTTGCCAAGATATTTTTGTCATCCCTCGTGCTGAAAATAATGGTTTCTTTTTTTCTTCTTTTTTTGCCCTTGTCCCCAATGGCTATGATGCTCGCCTTCGTTTTCTTCTTCCCCCAGATTCGTGCTAGATATTAGTATGAGTCACTGTTTTTGATGGGGGTGGCTAGACAGTGCAATGTCAAGAACTGATTCATGCTGGTGAGTGTTGGATATGCATAAGAATTACAAACGTTCCGCTACACACCAATATTTTTTTGACTCAAGTCGCTCATTGAAAGGGTGGACGCAATCAAGTTTCGTCGGTCCTCAATTATTCGACCTTTGATGGTAGCTTGAATGTTTCATGCGCCGGCACGAACCCACCTCCCTTCTATAATCTTTCATGGGAAAAGAAAACTTGCGCCATTATTGCTGGCTCGACGACTCGGAGACCTCAAACCTGGGTACTTTGCAAATGCAGTTGTTGTGACTCCATCACGGCGAAACGATGGGCTTGCGACTACTGCGGGCACATGCTCACTGGCAAGTAAATTAGCATCTGGCCAGACTTCTCGAATAGGTATATTCCCAATAAGAAAATAACCGTAAGAGGGAAGTTAACGTTAGCAATTAGTATGCATTCACGGTATTTGCGAGTTTGAGTAAATAGCACTTTTTTTTATACAAGGGTTCATGGTTGGACTGCCCCCCAACATTCAACAACGACTTGGATAGCTCACAACAACGTACGCACCTTTTCTCTGAGATTATAACGTGCCATTGGCATTGTGTCTTATAGCAACTCCAGTGGCACTGTATCGTCCCCCTCGGCGCCATTAGGGATGCGGCCGTGGACCGCCTTATAACGGGTCCATATCACTGATACTCCTAAGAGTGACACACTAGTATGGAGTTGCATACTGGCCTCAAAAATGATAGAGGTCCATCCTTGTGGGGAAGTGTTCTTCTCCAAGGAAGATGCTCCGAGTCGAGCGCACTCATTGGGGCAATAGAGCCAACTAAGAATAGATGCGGACGCCATTCTTCTGTTTAAAATGATGTGTCGAATTTGTATGTCCAATTGCAGAAAATACTCTAATAGAGTTTTTACCGATGATGCAGCGCGGTGCTCGCTCGCATCAGTGCGTGCGAGAAAACGGTCCCAAGATTAATGACACATGGGTCATTACGATAGCTCGGCCATACAACACTGCTGATTATACAAATTTATAGTAACGATCAACATTTTTTTAAAGTTATATGAGACATATCGTACTGAAAATTGACAAAAACCATCAGCCAATAGATAACAATGGAGTTTCATTGTAACATTCGGATTGAGATGTGTCGCAGACCGCATATTTCCACCCGTGTATCAGGGGACAAAACAAGGTTGAAACGATTACACGTCTATACGTTCCATGAATCATGCGCTGTTCCCATATTTGGTGCAATCTTGCTTCGGTTTCAATCTCATCAAGACTCTCCTAAGGAAAATATAGGATGAGTAGCAGCTCCCTTTACAGCCAATGCATTGACAGAATTACCTGTTCTCTGCTTTGTATTTTTTGAGGTGTCCTTCGGCAGATTTTTCTGAATCAAACGTTGCACCACTACAATTACGTCAGGGGTTGTTCCGCGTTGTAAGTTTAAGATGACGTGCCATGCAAGGCAAAAAAACCTGGTCACGGGAATGGGAGAGTCAGTCCCCGGCAGCCAGTGATAGGACCGAATGTGAGTTCTCGCATCATCCCGGTTGTGGAATGTCCGATTCCTACAGACAGTCCGTTGTGGCTCCCACGAGACAGGTAAGCAAGAATAGCTTGGCCCAGAATCAGTTTTTTTCACGTTGATCAGAGTGTCAACGACGGTATCCGTAATGACTGCGCTGGGGGCATAACAATGGGGGAAAGTCTGAAATACTGATGGATAAATACAAATAGGAGTGGATTCAAGGCACGTACAACGGATGAAGGCACTGAAGGCCGAGTATTTTCTCTGTATAGTTTGAACTTGCGTGAAAGTTACGCAAATTTGCTGACACAACCGGCTCACTGGTGATTGATCTGTAGCTTTGCAAAAACTTTCTCGAGAGATGGAGACATCCCAATGTGAATTATCGGGGGGGGGGGGGGGTTTGAGCCCTCCTGGTCCCGGTTAAAGTGGACGTTTATACTACTCGTATCACCCGGTTTGGTGTATTGGCGTCCTAGTACAATAGTAGCAGCATCCGGTAGGATAAATTGTATAGTGGCGTGAGTCGAGAGCCAAGGGCGCTAGGATGCATCATGTATCAAGACTGCGAGGGGATAAAAAAAGTACCTGCGTTAAAGGGTAACTACCAGAGTGAGTAATTACTGTAAAAGGGAAAAACGTTGATGCATATTCCCGAATAGGAAATTACCAAAACAAGCAATTCCCAAGTAAGGTAAGCAGCACTGGGTGTCGAGAATCATGGAGGGGTGTGGCTATGGCAATTTTTTGACCAACTAGGAGGTGAACATGAGGCTGTGGGCCAGAAAGTAATAGAGAAATTTTGCACTAACCGATTCAGTCAGGGCATACGTTGGTTCTCTCACGCAAGTTGCACGGTCATTCACCTTCCACGCCACTTCCCGCGCTTTTATTCGCCGTACTTCATTTTGGAATCAAAACAGCATATAAACACGCTGAATGCGAGAGGGCCGCAGGTATGATTTGTCCATCGAGTGGGTAGCTCCTCAAGGCAAGCAAAGCGATGGCAGACGTACTAGGAGCCAAAGAGATTCGTTGTATACAGCCAGAAATGCGGATGCTAGTGACATCCCACTGGTGGCAGTCCCAACTTCAGAAGAGACAGAACCGGCTATAGGTAGTATGGGTAAAAGAACCCAAAGATGAAATTTCGATAGTGGAGCGTGCTAGTCAATTATGGTGGATTTCAGTGATTCGGGGGAATCGGCGAGATTCACAATTAGCAGGTCTGCGATGCTGATAACGTAGTTTGCAAATGGCCGAGAATAACAGTAGTAAGGCGACACTACCCCTGAAAACCGAAAAAGCATAAACTATTCTGGCTTGATTGGTACCTTTGTTGTCTCGATTAAGTCGAATCGCCTGGAAATGCGCACCAATATCTAGCAGGTTTACACATGTATTGCGCGGGGAAGCGGTGGCTACATAGCTTCAATTGTGCTTCTATAGTCCCAGTTCAATCTGTACACGAGGGTTGTATTTTCCACTATGTAGGCGGAGGAACAACACGCACATGGATTCAAGTCTGGCGCGCCAGGGCTTTCGAATAAGAACCAGTTGACTCAGGACTCGTCCCTGCTCTAGGCGTCCATCGATGTCTTGACGATGGAGAACCAAGCAATTTGTCTCTAGTCAGCAGATTATGAACGAAACCAGTGCAACACTGCTATGGCCACCTGCACCAACATCAAACAAGGAGCCCAACTGTTGTTGTGCGGACCCTGAACCAGCGATATGTATGGCGTGATTGATAATGAAAGAGGGAGTTGGTCTGGATCCTGCGGCAGAGCCTTTTGCTTTCCGCCAGCGCATGATGGTGCGCCGGATCTAGATCCTGGAATTCCGTTGGATGCATATGCACGGTCGTCGTCGTCTACAAAAACCAGCCAGATACAAGTTCCCTGAGTTAATTCCCTTATGCTGTATTAAGTTAAGGGTACTCAGTACAGTTGAGTGATATGTGAACTTCGTGGAGGATGAACGGAAGCACAGGCACCTTTTTTTGATTTGTCAACCTGATTTTTCGCCAGCCACAAATCTAATTTGCCTAATTTCCAATGTATGTCATTGGGTTGTGGCGTTTAGTTAGAGTCTAGTAAGGAACGATATGGAGCGGAATACAACATACCAACAAATGGGATAGAGACAACATTGTATCCGCGAGAGATGTAAGTACTTTCCTGTGAAATTGATGTAATTGGATCGTTATTGCACCAGTGTTGTCTTGTAAAACCGACGTTAAAAGATATGTGGATCGGAATGGCAAGGAAGCGAAGAACATACTGAAATCCAACTTCATGTATTGCTGGACGCGTGCTATACACGAGAGTACATACGTCAGAAATTGATAGACGACGAGCAGGAGCTTGGAACACCATCCAAACCGTGGGTACCGTAAGTTGGCTGCGACAAAGACGATGGAGTACTAATGGGCCATCGCTCACTGTCGATAACCACTTTCAGAGGCAATTCGTCTGTGGCCATCATGGGTGAATGTTACAGTAGTAAAATAAGTGTATCGAGGGCGCTCCCGTCCTGCGTGACGCCTTGTGACAAATCGCCCTTGAGACGTGGAGGCTCTATAAACAGCGGCGGTATCCCAATAAAACCATGGGGAGCTCCCGAAACCACATGCAGATAATCCCCTTCCACGAACAACTCATTTACCTATTCGAAGGACAAAGATCATCCAGGAACTTGCGAAGGTCCATCAAGGCATTCCCTCCTTCATCCCAATCCTTCCTGAAACCATCTCGTAATTTCTCTGCATTCCTACGTTTTCTCGCACCTTCAGGTCCTTGCGCTCGTCGAAGGATGTCTCGCGCCTCCGCCGCCACAGCCTCAATTGTTCCCTTGGGCGTGACTCCCCGGTGGAGAGGTCTGAGTCCGTGTCCTGTTCTGACTTCAATTAATTCTAACCCTACGTCAAGGTCGAGGGCGATATAGGCAGCATTCGCTGGTTGGTCTGCATCAAGTGGCAAGGCGATTCTTACAAAACAAAATTCTATTAGCCCCTCGCCTTCTGAGTAGAGAGAAGTGCTCACATGGGAATTCCTTGTGCCAGCGCCTCTGTCGCGCCGTTTTGACCACAATGCGTAAGCATCCATCCGGTGGCCTGAAGTATTACATAGCGGTGAGTGATATATTGATTAGAGACGAGTGGTATTAACTTTATGGTTCAAAATAGTCTGCTGGGGACACCACTTTGACAGGAGACCAAGGCCAGATTGCTTGATTTTGTCTGCCAAACTTTCCGGGACTTGGGCTTCCTTTGCAGGGTGGGACAGGATCTGAAATAAATAATCTGAGCAGTAGCATAATCAAACAACATCCGACCAGGCTTACGAAAGGAATGCCGAGTTCCATGAAGGCATCAACTAATACCCATACATACTCGTTCTTAGGAGGCCAAAACAAGGTTCCGAAGGAGACCTAGGCGCAAGTCAGTCACATTTAAGTACTATGCAACAGAACGACTCACATATATAATGGTTTTCTCTCCGTGATTCTTAAGCGTCTTATCAAGGAATATTTGGAATTCATTGCCGTTTTCTGAGAGTTTCACCTCCGCTTTCTTGGACGATTCGGAGAGTCCAGGCACCTCCTACACCAGGGGGCATTAGAGGCCCAATAGCGTAGAGTATGCGATTAGTCTCTGAAAGTAAGGTACGTAATGCGTTGAGGCTCTCTGCCTCATAAACAGGACTTGAAACCGCTACAAAACCGTCACATTCCCGGGCGAAGCTGAACGAAGCGGCACGCAATTAACGAGATATTACATGGCTTCAAGGCAAGAAGAGCTGATTTACGCACACACATAACGAATCATTGATCAAGCCTTTGGGAACCCCGGTCCGGGGCTAGCGCCGAGCCACTCTAATCAGTAAGTTCTCGGGAGACGGTATTGTATCACACCTCTTGTGGGGACCATTCGTAATCATACATCGGGGGTAGCCCAGGCAAATTTATTAAGTTTCCTGTAGCTGGGCGGCATAACTGGAAAGCAAGTTAGTCTGTGATATTTTATAGTCTTTGGGAAGATGAGAACCTCGTCTAAAATAGCTTCGTATTGCCCACCTGTGGCCTTGGCCTGCTTACGAGCCACTGAGGCGACATCCCCCATGCCTCCCAATTTCTCGGGGCCTATAATGCGCAATCCTGAACTGCAGTATGCCGATTGCCATGCAAAAATAGGGATATGTTTGCCGGTCTTCGCGCGAAAGGCCTGTAATATCGGCAGCAAGATGAACTAGTGCAGTTTGAGTAATTGCGCGGCATAATGAAGACAAAAAGAAGCATATACATCAATCACGGCCACGTTCGGTTTCAGTATGGCACCAAAGGTCTTTCCAGTCGCTGAGCATTGAAGAGGTTCATTGTTGATCATCTTCTCATAAAAAACCGGCAAGTTCTGCATAATCAGAGGCATCAGGGTGAAAGGTTCAAAACCTTCTCCGCCGATATTAACAATTCTAAGAAAGCATCCAATGTAAACAATGGTTGTAGTACAAGTGAGATATATAAAATTCACCTGATGTGTGCTTGGGACGTGCTCCCCGACTCTGGAAAGTATCTTGATATCTCACCCTCTACTTGTGGTCCAAGGGCTCCGGCTATGAAAAGGGTGACAGCGATGTCAGAACGCTCTTTTACGATTTTACACGCAAAACTGCATAGTGGTCTGAGGTGTCCTGTTTGAGACACAGTAAGTCGGGTGTAAGGTCAGGTAAATCTCTTACCCCACGCGGGCAAGGAAAACAACACAACATGTCCAGAAAACTTGGTTTCGTTGTCCATGATATTGAAGAACGAGGCTTGATTGGAGATGCCCCACTACATATACTTTAGAAGTGATCCTGAATGATCCTGTCAATTATTAAATAAGTGAATCAATAATGTTAAGAAAATGGAGAAACAATATATGGGGATATTTCAAAGGCCGTGTCCGACGTCGGATGAGTATGTGCGAGTAGGTTTCCAAGGTTTAGAAGTATGCATCTGAAAGTATACGGATTGCAAAACCGAAAAAGACTCGCCATGATGGAATCACCTGTACAGCATCCATTTGAAAGCCAGTTAGACCGGGACCCCACATGTGTGGTCTCAGTCTAACTGGTAACGTAGTCGCATTCAGGGTATACCACGAAAAATTCCATGGAAACGAGGTGAGTTCCATAGCTAATTTACCATAGCTGTGGTGTCTTGTCGTACCAAGGGGTCAACGGAGTCAACGGAGCTGCGTCAGCCGGCGTCAACACCCTCGGGTGACCAGCGCTCCACTCGCCAGCGATATCAACGGCGCCGGCGCATGCGTGCTCGCCGTGGTTGATGATGAGCACCATAAACACCTTGTCAATGTGAATTAAAATTGTATAAATATCCTCTCGTAGATCCAGCATCGGATCGAGCGTGACATGTCGTGCTCGTCATCGGTAACGACGAGCACGAGTCAAATGTTTATATTTCCGCCAAGATATGTGACCGGCTCACCGGGTGTCCCTCACTTCCACACCGGCGCTCATCGCCGAGTGAACGTTCATCACGGGCGCCATGGGCACCCACATCATGCATCCACTTGCCGGCACTGTCACCAACAGTGAGCTCAATGCTGGGGCAATTCTGGCCCAATAAACTTGTAAGCCTGTCGTCACTTAGGCTCACTGGTGTGGTCACGCAGCTTGACAGGACCACGGTATATACATTGAACGAGCTATGGATGGATTTACTGGTGGGTGTGGGTTTCTGGTCTCTATCTAGTTATGTAATCTAAAGGTCCATGTGCTGTAAGATGGGCGCCAGGGCACCATCCTTACACCCCTCCCCACTTTAGAACTTTTCCATCACTCCAAATTCTCTGGAAAAACCTCTGACAATGGTGGGGCTCTAAAGCAGCAGATGTTGTTAAGATGCTCCCCAAAAAACGTGAATGGTGACAGAAGGACATGGCTTTTTGTGTGCACCGGCTAGCAGCAAGAACGGTAATTTTAGTAGAACTCATCATCAGTGTCGACGTCTCTGGGATCAGGGTCCCATTGGTCGTCATTGGTGTCCTCATCTCTGGGATCAGGGTCCGGTTGGTCATCATCTTTGATGGTATGGCTATAAATAAGAGCAGCGCTAATGATTTCCCATTTGATAGGTGGTCCGACGAAGTCGCGACCTGGTGTGATACCTTGCACGGAATCACCAGGACAGGTTCGACCAACATGTTGGATCCATCCATCATCGGTGGGTATCTTTCGACATCTCCAGCATCCTCCAGCCTGCATTAAACAAGTGCGTTCAGCATCAGTGAGTGGGGTGGCAGATTGGGTATGGGGAACAGTGGCAGAGTGCATGGCTAAGGACAATGTGGAAGGAGCGGGAACAGATCAGATGAGAGAGCGGTTGTTTTCAATGAGAATACTTTCCCACTGCATAGACATGAGGGCAGTGAGGTCATCAATTGAGATGTCATCAAGGTTGAAATCTGGCAAGGCCATGATGCAGAGGAGTAGAATGGTGTGTGAATGGAACAGTAGCTGGTACTTGTGGATGGTGGTGGTGACAGCAGTTGAGCCAGCCATATTGCGCGCTTCGGTTAGTGCAGAAGCGAATTCGAGGAAAGGGAGTTTCCCTTGCATGCATAAGAAAAACGTATGCAGGACAATAAGCCTGTAGCATTTAGGCATAAACCTAGCCCAGATCTTCTTTTAAAACATCTCCCAGGTCGTCAACTTCAAGAACTCCTTTCTCCCAGCACCCCACCAGGCAGCTGTCGATAGCTCCTGAAGCTGAGTTCCGGTCAGGCGGATCTGAACTTTGGGTGTCAGGTTAGGGGCCTTCTTGGTCTTGGTGGCTGCGTAGATGTGGAATCCATCTTCACATTGTCCGAGCCATTCGTCAATGGAGGATGGCGAGAGCAGGCCGACAAACGGCGATATGATCTTGGATGCCATTGTTGGTGATGCAGGTGTCGTAGGGATGGGCTGTGGACTGCATGCGTGAACCGTGGATTGCTTGGGAAGGGCTACCCGACATGGGAGCTTGAAGGGGCGTGCAGATGTGCCCAAAAAAGGCAGGCACTCAACGCTGGATCCACTTGACGAAACTTTGTCAGATTCGCTGGTGGCATGCGCAATGGTGGCTTGTCTTCGGATGCGTTTAGGGGACTCGTAAGCGTTGAGGAGAGGGAGGCGGTATGTGTGAGGTGTGTCTAGTAAAACAGGGGGTGTTGTCGTCCAGCGTATTGAAGGGGAACGGAAAAGGAACACGTTGCTGATGTCAAAAAAAAAAAGTGTAAGCCTGTCGTCACTTAGGCTCACTGGCGTGGTCATGCAGCTTGACAGGACCACAGTATATACATCGAACGAGCTATGCATGGATTTACTGGTGGGTGCGGGTTTCTGGTCTCTATCTAGTTACATAATCTAAAGGTCCATGTGCTGTAAGATGGGGCACCATTCTTACAAAACTACAGATAAAATACGAAAAAATTCATAAAAATTCATATGATAGCATAGACTTATTTAGACAAATTATGGCTGGCTCACAGCCCCTTGCCAGCACTGCCAACAGCAGTGAGCTCACATATAAGCCTCAAGTATTCTCGAAAAATTAGAAATAAATTCAGAAGAGCACAGATAGTTGCCCCATCAATATACTCAGCTTGGCAGTCTTTTTCTGTTCACTCTATGAAATATTATATTCACTACAGCTTGTGCAGCAGCTTGTGCTCATAGTCATCCATCCAGATCACCTTACCAGTGAGACCTTGCCTTTATGATGCTTCTAACCCATCTACCATATGCATATTAACAATAATTATGATTTAGCAATCAATAAGCTCAATTTGACCCAGGCTTCTGACTGGACTACCCCCTACATATCATTCCCCAGCCCCTCAGCAACTCACCAGTACTTTGTGAATCACTTTCAGCTGTCTCAAACCTATGGAACTGTCAGTAATGTTTTTTTAATTGTTTTACATTGTCTTTGGAGCTTTGTGAACAAGGGGGAAGCATATTATAAGCTGGAAGGTGTCAGATGGTGCATTTATGCCTCCTGCCACTCCCAGCCTTTGTTTTGGTTGTGTCTGACACTCTCCCCTCATTGTTTACTTCTATTCTATGAGTTCTATGCCACTAATTTGCCTGGGTGTTGGTCTGGGTGCTGATTCTTCTCTCCTCACCTCCTCACACTTTCTGGTGCCCCCCCAGCACCCCATGGGCTTTGTAAGTGTTCCAAATGGCATCTATTCTGTTTATTCTATTTTTTTTATGTAACTTATGAGCCTTCCATACCAATTCCTCTTCTAGAGAGAGCTCTAGAAGTTTTCAGGCTCTTCAAGCTGTATCAAATAATGTAGTGAGTTATACATAGCCATAAGGTCATTTACTGCATAAATAGATATTTATATAGTGCTATGAGTCCTCTGAACTCATTTTACTTGAGTGGAGAGCAAGAAATACAAAACTTATTTTGACAGGTAAGATGGTGTTGCCAACTAATAACCATTTGTTTTCAGGGCTGTTCCATGCCTTCATAAGCTTACAGTAACACTATGGATGCATATACCCACATACTAGCCCTTTACTAAGCTCTATCCTCTGTATAGAATATTCAATGAAATGCTGTATAAATCATTATCACATGCTATTGAGTCTTAAATTCAATTTTAGATACACCATAAATACTCTAAAATGATATAGAATAAGTTTTGTTAGAGATCCCAAACCACCATCCTTCTGTATTGGCCAATGTGGCTGGTGATCCAGTGAATGTCTCACTGTGGTTTCTACCTGGTGACAAACAACAAAACCTGTCAGGGTATGTCAGTCACTTTGGACCACTAACTAAACTTATTCTATGCAATTATAAAGTATTTATGGTGCTGTGTGTGCATGTATACTAGCCATGTACATGGCTCTATGCTCCATAATATAAAATTCTGTCAAATAATGTATAAATTATTATTACATGCCATTGAGTCTTGAATTTGACTTTCAATGCACCATAAATACTTTAAAATAACATAGAATTAGTTTTGTTAGTGGTCCAAAGTGACTGACATACTCTGACAGGTTTTGTTGTCAGTTGCTAGGCAGAAACCACAGTGTGACATTCACTGGATCACCAAGCACATTAGTGTTAGATCCCAGATCTGACCCGTGTTATTCCGACGTTTCATGTATTCCGATATGCCTTTTCCGCTTATTTCCGACATGTCCCCATTATTATTCTTAGTCATGGCTCTATCTTGATATTATCCCCGTACATCTTATCTTGATTCCCATATTTGCTCTGACTTCGGAACTCCATATCATGCACCCTTACCTTCCGTTTCCAATTTCAGAATCCCGCATGTCTTAAATATGTTTTCTCTTCATCAAAGCTTCTTCAGCTTGTAAATCGTATTGCTTCACCACCTTTCATATCACTATCTCTCGTATCACCTTCTATCTCTTATATCGTATATCTTATACCCTTTTCACATCTCGCATCCTTCATATCTCATTACCTCAACTTGTTATTCCAATATAACTTGTAACATCTTGACATATCCCACCCATCCTCTATCATTCAACCCTTATTACACTTCGTCGCTCCAAACTTCTACCTGCAATAAGGCCTTCAAACCTTGTTTGGTATTCCGATTATTCCAACCATTCCGATTATTCCAACCACTCCGATCATTCCGATTATTCCAACCCTACCTCATCTGACATCCCAAACCCTCCTTGATTACACTCACCTTCCAGAAAAGCTAGTCCTTACTCAATATTGATTTATTGTTACCCCTACCTTTCCGCATTAACTATTCCATTTCCAAATACCCGAAGCCCCTGCTCATCTCCGATAAGTCTCAACGCATCATTGGCACTCACCTTCCGAATAGACCCGATCAATCGGAAACCCGATAACACTCTGGTCTTCAGTCCGAAATACCAGGGCACTAGAAATCCAAGAGGGTGCAACCCATAAGTTGAAGCCAATGCCCATGTAGATCAGTCTTCGGATCTCCGACTTCCAAGTCATCCAGTATTTCCGCACATTTCCAAATATTGCAACTACCGACCTCGGTCAAGGAGAGCTCCGACCAAATCCGACCCCAACGTCAAATCCAGCGAACCCTAACAGTCCGATGTCGAATCTGGCACGCGTTCTCTAACAATTAGCCAACACAAAAGGATGGTGGCTTGGAGTCACTAACAAAACTGATTCTATATTATTTTAGAGTATTTATGGTCTATCTAAAATTGAATTTAAAGCTCAATAGCATGTGATAATAATTTATACAGCATTTGATTGAATGTTCTATTATGGAGGATAGGGCTTTTTAAATGGCTGGTATGTGGGCATACACAGCATCCACAGTGTTACCGTAAGTTTATGAAGGCATGGGACAGCCCTGGAAACAAATGGTTATTAATCAGCAACACCATCTTACTTGTTAAAATAAGTTTTGTATTTCTTCAATCAAAAGGAGTTCAGAGGCCTCATAGCACTATATAAATATCTATTTATGCAGTAAATCACCCTATAGCTATGTATAACTCAGTACATTATTTGATACAGCTTGAAGAGCCTGAAAACCTCTGGAGCTCTCTCTGGAAGAGTGTAAGGGGAACCCCTGAGAGATCCCTATGACTCCATATTCCTTTATTTTTCCATCAGTTTTATCTATTCTTTCTCATTTCCCCTCCTCTGCTCCCTATCCTTCTTATTCTCTTCTCGGTGCTTGGGGCCGTTTAAGCGCCCATTGGTCAGCATGCTCACATACGCAAGAGTGGGTGCTCTTGCATATGTAATCATACTGCTGGTTATTTTGGAGTTATTCCCTCATTAGGCAGTTACTTCGGCAGTGGGAGCCCTACGCTTTTCTCTTTGGATTCCCACCTGCCAGGCATGTATCTATGTATGTAGCTTCGTGCACACTTATATACCTTTGGATTCCCACCTGCCAGGCTATAGTGTGATATTCCACTAGCCCTGGAGGTTGCCCTTATAGTAGAAAAGCCTAGCCAACTTACTGGACTGGTCACTGTCGCCATCGTCTCTGAACTGATATCTTCAGACGTATAGCAGCTCAGGATCCCTCTGGTACACTCTCTAATACTCCATCTACCTCTACCATGTCTACACCCATACCAGAAGACCTGAATCCCTTTGATTTCCAAGTGGCTTACAATGAGCTACACTAGCGTGTCGCAGTTCTGGAGGTTGCCTTACGTGCTGAGAGAGAACAGAAGGAACTACTGGCACAACAGGTTCAACAGACAGATATCCAGGTGCACACCTTGAACCATGATGTTGCTAACCTTATGACCTCATCCCTCTCCCCCCCCCTACTACTCAAAAACGCGTCACTCCTGCCACTCCTGCTGACTTCAATGGTGACAGAGAAAAAGGACGAGCCTTCTTGAACTCCTGTGAACTCTACCTTGCCCTGTGCCCGACTCACTTCGCCAATGATCACGCAAAGGTCTTGTGGGCCCTGTTGTTCATGAAATCTGGTCGTGCTTCATCCTTCGTCACATGTCTCTTTGAAATGGAAACTAGAACTGGTTGTGCTACCCATTCTACTTGGATCTCTTTCGAGAAGGCATTCAAGTCAACATTCTTCCTTCCCCATGAAGAAACTACTGCCCAGACCAAACTCGAATCACGTCAATATTACCAGAATCGCCATACCGTTGATGACTATATCGATGAGTTTGAGGAGCTGGTTGAGAAGTCTGGATACGGAGAACAGGCCTCCCTCATCATGAAATTCCGCCATGGTCTTGACCCTTCTATCCAAAGCCAGATTGCTAATATGGTTGATGGACGCCCATCAGACAATGACCTTTCCGAATGGTTTTCAGTGGCTAGGACAATCTCACAAGCACGTGCTGCCAATGAAGCCTTTCAAAGTGCCTCACATGCTATGCCGAATACTTCTACTCGTCCCTCTGCCGTCTCTGTTGGTGTCAGCCACAGAAATCCACAGCCACCTCACCAATCAGAATTGGCACCACAGCTTCAGGCAGCCCCACCTATTGCTACTATGGGCATCCAACCAGTGGCAATGGAGGTAGATGCTGCTTGCTGTTGCCAACCCATTTCTCTTGTCTGTCATAGGTGTGGAAAACTAGGCCACTTTGTTCGAGAATGCCCCCAAGCCTTTGATGTTTGTACCATGACCACTGAAGAGTGATTGCCCACTTGCTGTCATCCACCAATCCTAGAGCCGCAAGCCCTATCATGGAAGATGGCCCAGAGCTTCAAGAAGAGGAAGAATAGGATTTTGTGTCACACAGCAGGTGAATAGTGTGCCCCTGCTGCCAACTTCCAATTGTTTCGCTCCATTGCTGTATAATCAGGTAAATGATGAATATACAGATTCGGAACCTGATTCTTCAGCGATGGACATCTAAATGCTAGACACACAACCCTTAACTTCTTCCTGACCTCTTACTCACTTCTGTCGTAAAAAATGGGAACGAAATCTTCCTGCACAGTATGTTGTTGCCTCCACCCCAGGCCCAAACTCCCTCTCTCTCCCAGTTGAGGTCCAAACCACTGATACAGCGGAAATCAAGTCGGTTCGTGCCCTACTTGACTCTGGAGCTACTGGTCTGTTTATTGACTTGGGATTTGTACAAGAAAACTGTCTCACGGCACAACCACTCTCTCGTCCTATTCCTGTGTACAATGTGGATGGCTCACCCAATGAATCTGGATCTATCACCAAAGTCGTTGATCTAATCCTGCGGTACAAAGACCATTCCGAAAGAGCCGTATTTGCTGTTACGCGCCTAGGCGGTCAACGTATGATCCTTGGCTACACCTGGCTTCGAGACCACAACCCAGAAGTCGACTGGAAGTCTCAAGAAGTACGGATGACTCGCTGTCCTTCCCATTGCCACACGTGTCGCAACATCATCAAGGAAGAACACCAGAAGGCCTTGCAACTGCGTACCTGCCGTATCGGTCCTTGCCCTATTCTCATGCATGATTCAGGTGGATCAATAGCCAAAGAAGGACTCCTCCTGAGTCAACAATATGGAGGCGATTCCAAAATGGCCAAAGACACATCTGACAAAGCTATAGAAGAGTAGTGATCGGCATGAGTAACCCCTGGGTACGAAAACGCCGACCCATACCCAACCCACGGCGCAACCCTTACCCGTGACATGGGTACAGGTTTCTCCGGGTTACGCACAAGTATGCCGTGGGTATGGGCCGGCAAACTCCACCAGCCCTCCACCACCTCCACGTCTCTCCACCCCCACCTGCACCAGCCCTCTCCACACCCACCTCCACACCTGCCAGGTCGCATGGCCACCAGCCAGAGGATGATGCACGGCCATGGCACCCACCTGGCGCACTCCCCCCAGGTGGGCATGCTCTCCACCCCCACCTCTACCCCACCTCCACCTCCACCTCCACCCCCACCGTGTCACATGAGCGCCAGCCAGAGGACAGTGCGCGAGCACACACGCCATTGCAATGCGTGACCACGGTGCCCATCACGATGGTGCGCTCTCCACCCCACCTCCACCCCACCTCCACCCCCACCACCTTCACCCCCACCGGGTCATGTGAGCACCGGCCAGAGGACAGCGCGTGACCACGGCGCCCACCTGGCAGGGTGACAGGGACGGCGGGCGGGGGTTGAGGGCAGGGACGGCTTGGTGAAAAACCCGGGAATACCCCTGGGTTGGGTCTGGGTCAGATGTGTCTGACCCACAGCCAACCCGGGGTGACCCAAACCCGTAACCCACACAGGTTACCCATACCCATGCAGATCACTATAGAAGAGGGTGACTGTATTCTAGTCGCTATGCTCCCTCCCCAGGACGAATTCATTCGTGCTTCTTCAACAACGTCTCAATGACTTGCAGAAGCAGCCTGGCATAACTTCCAACCTTCAGACACTCTTCCAGATTACCTGTCTGACTACGAAGACGTCTTTGCAAAGGAGTCATTTGACAAGCTTCCAGAACGCAAGCCATGGGACCATGCCATAGAACTAGAACCAGGAGCCAACCCACGAGCATCACCTAAGGTGTACCCCTTGTCACCAGGAGAACAGGCTGAACTGGACAAGTTCCTCGAGGAGAATCTATGCACCAGACGTATACAACCGTCAAAGTCACCAATGGCTTCACCAGTGTTTTTTGTCAAAAAGAAAAACGGCACCCTACGGTTTGTCCAAGACTATCAGGTGTTAAATGCAATGACTATCAAGAATTGTTACCCTCTTCCTTTGATCTCAGACCTCATCAACAGTCTATGAGGGGCCCACTACTTTACCAAGCTTGATGTTTGCTGGGGTTTTAACAATGTCAGGATCAAAGAGGGCGATGAGTGGAAGGCAGCATTCAGGACAAATCGGGGGAGTATTTGAACCTTTAGTGATGTTTTTCAGCCTCACTAACAGCCCTGCCACTTTTCAGACCATGATGAAGGACATCTTTCATGACCTCATTGCTGAAGGTGTTGTGTGCATTTACCTGGATGACATCCTGATCTTTTTGGAGGATCTACAGAAGCACCACAAAGTTGTACGGAAGGTGGTCCAGCGTCTCAGAGAACACAAGCTTTATTTACGTCCCGATAAGTGCGACTTTGACAAGACCAAGATAGAATACCTAGGTCTCGTCATTTTGCACGGGAAAGCCCAGATGGATCCGATCAAGGTTGCTGGTGTTGCTGAGTGGCCAATCCCTAACAACAAGAAGGAGGTGCAGTCATTCCTTGGCTTTGCAAACTTCTACCATTGTTTCATTGAGAAGTTCTCACACCACGCTCATCCGATGTTTGACCTGCTTCACAAGGACAATCCTTGGACATGGGGACCACCTCAACAAGCCACTTTTGACACAATAAAGAGATTGGTAACGTCTGCACCCATCCTCGCATTCCCAGATGATGACCTCCCATATCGCGTTGAGGCAGACAGCTCAGACTTCACAACCAGGGCTGTTCTCTCTCAGCAATCCAAAAGCGATAACAAATGGCACCCTATAGCCTTCCTCTCCAAGAGTCTCAGTCAAGTGGAGCACAACTACAAAATCCATGACAAGGAAATGCTCGCCATCATCTGTGCCCTTGAAGAGTGGCGACATTTCCTTGAGGGGGCAAGACACTGTGTCAAGATCTGGACCGACCACAAAAACCTTGAGTACTTTCACACATCTAAGAAGCTCAACCGCCACCAAGCTCACTGGTCACTCTACCTATCTCATTCAACTACAATCTGTACCATCGCCCAGGCAAAACAATGGGCAAGTCGGACGCACTCTCTCGCCGATCTGATCATGGTACAGGCTCAAATGACAATGATAACTTGGTACTTCTCCAACCAGAACTCTTTGTCATTCATGCACTAGAAGGACTGGAATTCACAGGTGAAGAGCACGACATCTTGAGGGACATTTGCAGCGGCACCAAGGAAGGAGAGCTTGAAGAGTCAGTTGCACGTGCCACCAAGGAGCTTCGCAAGACCACAGGGAAGTCTGTGAGGTCATCGGAGTGGGATGAGAGAGACCGTACACTCCTGTTCTGTGGAAAGGTATATGTCCCTGATCAGCATGACTTATGATGTCGAATTGTCTCCCAACATCACGACACCCATATTGCTGGCCATACTGGATGCTGGAAGACCCTGGAGCTTGTCTCTCGGAACTATCGTGTAGCTACCAATGTCTCTCGGAACTATTGGTGGCCTCATATGTCTCGCTACATTGGTAGCTACACGAGGACATGCGACCTCTGCCTATGCACCAAGGCTCGATGCCGGCTGCCTGTTGGAGAACTACACCCTTTAGAGGTTCCTGAACAGCATTGGGAGACAGTCAGTGTCGACTTTATTGTCGAACTCCCTGAGTTGCATGGGTATGATGCTGTGATGGTTGTTGTAGACTCCTTATCCAAATGTTCTCACTTCATCCCCACCCTGACTACGATTACGGCATTAGGAGCCTCTGGCCTCTTTAGGGATCATGTTTGAAGACACCATGGCCTTCCCTTCCATGTGGTTTCAGACTGAGGTACACAGTTTGTCAGTGAGTTCACTTGTGAGCTGTACAGACTTCTGGGTATCGAGGTAGCTGCCTCTACTTTGTACCACCCACAAACAGATGGACAAACAGAACGTGTCAACCAAGAGCTCGAGCAATATCTACATCTATTTGTGAATGAATGACAGGATGACTGGGACAACCTCTTGCCCCTTGCAGAGTTCCAGTACAACAACCACATCCATTCATCCACAAAACAGACTCCCTTCATGCTTGACTCTGGTCGCCACCCACAGATGGGCTTCGAACCTCACCAGCAACCATCTAGGAAAGAGGCTGTGAACAAGTTTAAGCAACGAATGGCTGACTCCCCGTCTGAAGCCCGAGCTGCCCTAGTAAAGGCCAAGGAAGACATGGCTTGGTACTATAATCACCGCCGAGAGCCAGCCCCTGCCTTCATTCCCGGTGACAAAGTCTTCTTAGATGCAAGTGATATCAATACCACTCGTCCTTTGAAGGAATTGTCACACCGAAACTTAGGCCCCTTCCTAGTGGAACACAAGGTTGGCTCCCATGCTTACCGTCTTCGACTCCCCAAGTCTATGAGTTGCCTCCACCCTGTTTTCCCTGTGGTCAAACTCCTCCCAGCCCCTCCGGATCCCATTCCTGGTTGGAAGGCTCAACCACCTCCACCCCCAGTCCTTGTAGGAGGAGATGAGCACTACGAGGTTGAACAGATCTTGGACAGTCAGCTTCGCCGTGGAAGACTCGAATATAAGGTTAGGTGGAAGGGCTATGGATACAAGCACGACAAGTGGATCCCCGAAGCAGATTTAGCAGCCCCAGACTTTATTACCGACTTCCATCGCCTCCACCCAGGTGCCCCTCATCGTATTCGTGTAGCAGATTTTGACACCTTTCGTCAAATCCCACTTGTGCCTCCCGTGGGTGTCAGTGTGTCAGGATGTCACACTCTAGAAGGGAGGTGATGTAAGGGGAACCCCTGAGAGATCCCTATGACTCCACATTCCTTTATTTTTCCATCAGTTTTATCTATTCTTCCTCATTTCCCCTCCTCTGCTCCCTATCTTTCTTATTCTCTTCTCGGCGCTTGGGGCCGTTTAAGCGCCCGTTAGTCAGCATGCTCACGTACACAAGAGTGTGTGCTCTTGCGTACGTAATCATACTGCTGGTTATTTTGGAGTTATTCCCTCATTAGGCAGTTACTTCGGCAGTGGGAGCCCTAGGCTTTTCTCTTTGGATTCCCACCTGCCAGGCTATAGTGTGATATTCCACTAGCTTCGAAGGTTGCCCTTATAAAGAGGAATTGGTATGGAAGGCTCATAAGTTACATAGAATGATTAGAATAGATGAAATAAACAAAATAAAGGCCTTTCAGAACACTTACAAGGCCAATGGGATGCTGAGGGAGCACCAGAAGGTGTGAGGAGGTGAGGGGAGAAGAATTAGTACCCAGACCAACACCTGGGCAAATTAGTAGTATATAACTCATAGAATAGAAGTAAAAAATGAGGGGAGAGTGTCAGACACAATCAAAACAAAGGCTGGGAGTGCCAGGAGGCCTAAATGCACCATCTGACAGCTTCTAGCTTATAATATGCTTCCCCCTTGGTCACAGAGCTCCAAAGACAATATAAAACAACTAAATAAACATTATTGACAGTTCCATAGGTTGGAGACAGCTGAAAGTGATCCACAAAGCACTGGTGAGGAGCTGGGGAAGGATATATAGGGAATAGTCCAGTCAGAAGGGGTCAACTGAGCTTATTGATTGCTTTAGAATCATAATTATTGTCAATATGCATAGAATAGATGGGTTATAAGCATCATAAAGGCAAAGACTCACTGGTAGTAAGGTGGTCTGGATGGATGACCATGAGCACCAGCTGCTGCACAAGCTCTAGTGGATGTAGTATTTCATAGAGTGACCAGAAAAAGACTGCCAAGCTAAGTATATTGATGGGCCAGCTATCTATACTCTTCTGAATTTTTTCCTAATATTTCGAGAATATTTAAGGCTTATATGTGAGCTCATTGCTGTTGGCAGTGCTGGCAAGGGGCTGTATGCCAGCCATAATTTGTCTAAATAAGTCTATGCTATTGTATGAATTCTTATGAATTTTTTTGTATTTTATCTGCAATTTATTGGGCCAGAATTGCCCCAGCATTGAGCTCACTGTTGGTGACAGTGCTGGCAAGTGGATGCATGATGTGGGTGCCCATGGTGCCCATGATGAATGTGCTTGTCATTACTGATGACGAGCATGATATGTCACGCCTGATCCGATGCTGGATCTACGAGAGGATATTTATACAATTTTAATTCACATTTACAAGGTGTTTATGGTGCTCATCGTCAACCACAGCGAGCACGCATGCGCCGGCACCATTGATATCACTGGCGAGTGGAGCGCTGGTCACCCGAGGGTGTTGACGCCAGCTGATGCAGCTCTGTTGACTCTGTTGACTCTGCTGACCCCTTGGTACGACAAGATACCACAGCTATGGTAAATTAGCTATGGAACTCACCTCGTTTCCATGGAATTTTTCGTGGTATACCCTGAATGCGACTACGTTACCAGTTAGACTGAGACCACACATGTGGGGTCCCGGTCTAACTGGCTTTCAAATGGATGCTGTACAGGTGGATGAAATACATAGTTTCTTGTGTATCCCTGAGAGCGCTACAAGTCTCAATCAGAGTCAACAATCTTACAGTAAGTAATATTTGTTCCCCTACAGCCTCAACCGTCAGACACTGCCCGATTGTTGTCAACATCATACGCTGTCCCACCATGAGGGAGGGGTGTGAAGTGCCAGGAGTGCCTAGCAAAAGAACTAGTGCAGTAGTATGGAAAGCCTAACTATCATGCTCTGTTCCGAGTAATTTGATCATTATGTAAGTAGTCTGGCTGCGTTAGGCATGTTGGCGGCGAAGGTAGGACCCTGCTGACTGTAATGCTGACCTCTGTTATAGTAGTTGTATTATGTAATGCATGTGCCATCTGGGTGCCTCCACTCCAGAGTGCAATAATTCATTCATTTCTGCATGTAATCGTGTAGTTTCTTTTGGAGATGATTATGATGGATATATACTAATGCTTCCATATATAATATCTGTGATAATATGCCTAAATAAAAAATAGCCTTCCAGAAGTGCATACATGCTCATGACCAAATTTCTGAGGGAATGAGTACATCCTATCTCCTGTAATTTGATTATGAGATAGATGTATGATCTTTATAAAGCATGGAAATTTGTTTGAGTCTTTTATGGCCCTTATATTCTTGATAGCACCTCCACAATTATCCAAGCTGTTTTGCTCTTGCTGAACAAGAGCTCTGGTAAGACTGGTGGGAATTTAAAATACTAAGGAACATCATGATGCACTATATATATTATGTATCCATTGCATCCCCAAATTTCAGGAGATAGAATGTACTCATTCCCTCAGAAACTTGGTCATGAGCATGTATGCACCCCTGGAAGGCTCTTTTTTATTTAGGCATATTATCACAGATATTATATATAGAAGCACTAGTATATATCTATCATAATCATCTCCAAAAGAAACTACACCATTACATGCAGAAATGAATGAATTATTGCACTCCGGAGTGGAGGCTCCAGATGGTGCATGCATTACATAATACCACTACAACGGAGGTCAGCATTACGGTCGGCGGGGTCCTACCGTCGGCGCCGACATGCCTAACGCAGCCGGACTGCTTACATAACGATCAAATTACTCGGAACAGAGCGTGATAGTAGAGGTACTGATCGGGCTTTGAAAATTATCTAATCGACCTGACTAAAGGCTCTCTCAGGTGCCGTCTCCCTCCTCCTCGTAAATGTCGTCGCAGTGCTCAGCGAGGAGCGGTTCCTAACCCGCAGAACGGTTCTTTCTCACCTTCAGGTACCTTTCTCTCCTCCACGGTACTTTTTCCGTTTTTTCTTTTGCGGGGTTCTGACATTGTACGCGGCTGCGACATTCATCACACATCCAGACTACTAAACGCATCTGGACGGCATGTTCCCAACTCACTTTCGCTAGGACTTAGTGATGGAAGGGCATTCTTTAATATCTAAATATCCTTAGTCTTCTAAGTCAGTAATATCATCATGACAGGCAGATGTCGATGTCTTTGCAATCTGAATGGCGATCGTGTGGTTGATATTACGGCCTCATAGAAATTGCAGTAATACTATGTGTAAGTATTGCAACACTATAAAAGTACATTTGGATTCTGGCAACCAGATACACGAGGAATTGCCAGCAAGATGAGAAACCCCATGCGAATGATCCGATGACCAAATACTACATGAAGGGTTATCAGCAATGTGAAATTTTATGAGACGAGAGCAAGGGCAGTGAAGGACGGTGAACTAATATAATGGTTAGTGGTAGGCGCGAAAAAAAGGACAATTTCTTACCACATTAGTTGCCAATTACCCCGCTCCGTTCTTATATATTCAAGGGGGTTTTCAAACCCACCGTAACATCACCCTCGAGGGGCAGGATCTGCTTAGAAATGGACGTCGTTCCCCAACTAATAACAACGCCAGGCAACACGAAAATTTTAGCTGTGGTGGACTCAATGGTGCCTCGGTAGCTAAACCGCCCTGGCACCAGAGGTGAATCGAAAGCCAAAACAGCGGTGCCGATGACAGTCAATGGAGTGTTAGTACTGTCGTGGATAACCGCGATAATCCTTGTATCATTGATCAGGGTGAACGTAGCCGTAAGTTCGCGGGGGCCGGTTGCTTTAATGTCACCATTGACCAGTGTGTTCTGAGGAGTTAAAATGGAGGGGGCATTCAATCTGATAGGCTGGTCATCGCTACTTTCCATAGCTATGAATGATGGTACATACGCAGTATCAGCACCACTGGTAACCAATGACTCTACAGATGTGCTGGGGGGCCCCGCTGCAACGAGGGGTGAACCCACAACACCGACAATACTCGCGAGTGCGAAGAGGTAGATGACGGTTTGCTTCAAACTGAACATGTTGGGAGTGAGACGAGGGATAGGGCCATTTGAGACTTCATATATATTTCCAATGTATCGAAAAAGGCACCGTAGTGTCAACTTTCGGAACTTCAGAATCGAGGGATGCAACTTGAACCTTCGCCGCACGCATTAGTCTCTTTCCTGGCTAATTCGTCGAGTGAATTTACGTGAAAGACAAGGGGGAAAAGATTCATCCAATTTTGTTGCGATACCTTCCCTGCATTATTAGGGGCTGACTTCTATGCACCTTTGGGCTCTCCAAGGCTTTCACTGTCCCGAATCGGATCGACCAAGAACCAGTGGTATTGAAAGGAAACGCAATGACTTCTCGAATTACACCTGAGTCACCTGTTCGTTAGATGACCGAAGGGCTTGACAGTACTCCAATTCATATAGTTTAGGTGGTACGTCATGTATCGTTTGGAATTGTAGCTAGATCATACTGTTATGAGTAACAGAGTGTTCTCGAGACTTACCTCAACATTTCAGTCATAATAAGCACATCCTCCCTTGGAATCCAACCAAAAAAAGGCACCGCGGCATCCTAATAGGCTCGCGAGGATCCTAACATATTTTGAATAATTTTTAGTCATATAATTAAGAGGTAAACGAAACAGTTTAAAATAACAAACGTACAATTTTGTAATATTACGAAGTTCTGGAGTCAACAGTGGAAAGCAACAGATCCCTCGAAGAAACTGCCGTTATGCTCACGTTCATCGACAGGTATGGGCAGAAATTATCCCACTGGGCCTTACTAAGTCAGTACCTTTCTGTCCGATTTATGCTATTTACTAGACAATGTTTAAAAGCAACCCGGGTTGTTTTTTTTCCCAAGGGGGATGCCCAATAGCTTTATCGGGGGTTGGCTGTGATTGCTCATTTGATTTCCTCGACAGCTTCGCGGAGTGTTGATTCTACGATGGGGGAGTCGCGGTAGGTAGGGCCGCCATAGATGGAGACAACTTTGCGCAGGATTCTCATGAAAGACGTGAGTTGTATTACGCCATCCTTGCCGTAAGTGTAGGTGCCTGTAACTGAGAGGGCGCTTGAGGCAAATTCAAAGGGAGAAGATGGGGGGACATCACAGCTCATTTTTAGAGAGAGAAAACTCTTCATGTAGAGATGGATGGCTGGTTGCTAGATGTTAGATGTCGAACTGCGTCTTCTAAGACCTTTCGGTTGCCTAGAGCGTGGACAGTGTTTGGCAGGCCGTGGGTCCTGGAGTCTCGGAAACAATCCATGGATTCGGCCTGACTCCTCGAATGATACCGTAGTCATACGTACAGGAAGGACGTCAAAAAAGGTACCAGGCTTTGATGAATAGTCTCGAATTTCGACATACTGCAGAACCTCCGCCCAGCCCTATTTCCTGGAATAAACTTTGATCGTGCATATTACTTTCTCAGGCCTGCAATATCAATGATACTTGTCGAATTGCGTCGTACTTATGCCATAGCCACTTCAAGTTTGTATGACTAATATCAGAAAAACTGACAGTGCCATCAACAGAGCAGTTCAGAAAATAGAAATTTGGAGTACCTACACCCAAAATTTCGGACTCCTCGTGGCTAGAGGTGGTTGGACCGTGTGGTAACCGGGACCATACATAACACCAAACATACTATTCCCTCTTGCCACCACTTATCTTCCACTCAACAAGTACGCTTTCGCCTGTGCGCTTATGTAACCAAATGGGAGTCCGGGCTAGTCAAGTTCTCACTTGAGTTACCGTGCCAAGGTCCACGGAATCAATCTTCCCCATCCCTAGTACCGACCCTGGCTCAGTGTGGGTGATTGAAGAGCTTTTAAGCCTGTAAAACGTCTGAATCGTACTTTGATGTTGATCCCGACGAAATGTCCTGGAAACGAGGGGGCAAGGGAGGGCAAGGGACACTAACAATCTCAGTAGAGCTCTAGTTAGGGTCATTCCAAACTCCCACGCGATACATGGAGGGGCTTGGTATGAGACTAAAACTCAAGTCATTATAGGTATACAATATAAACTTGAAAAAGGGCCGATGTGATGCTGATGAGGCATTGACACTGTGACGCTGGTCACACCCACCGTGACGGCGTGACGCCAATTTACCGCAATCATGGATGCAATTTGGGGATGACGGATTTCATCAGGTAAATCAGACGTTCACGGTTATGTAGCCCTCCCTCCCAGACATTAATGTGGTGGCTTCAATGCGTATGATGTCTTTTCCATTTTTGGTGTATAAACCTCTCAGGAACATATGGTTATTAATATAAGTAGTTTTAAGCTTGTCTATGGATTCAGCCCCACCCCATTTCTCAGTCCAGGCCTTCATTTTTTTTTTCTAGTTCGACTAGCAGAGCCTACGCAGTGACATGGCTCCATCTGTGCCTTCCCCGACAGACCCAAGTCGCCAGGACATTATCTGGCTGTGAGCTCTCATCTCCGATTTTACATATCATCTCAGACTCACCGTGCTCATTGTAATTGATCAGGCTAGGGCCACGGCTTATAGGCATTATCTTCAACTGGGCCCTGCTTGGACTATTGACCATGCAGGTTTATGTATATTATCTTAACTTTCCGAGGGACCGACGCTTTATCAAGTTTCTTGGTACGTCAATTCTTGAAAAACGAGCCGTAAAACATCTGAAAATATTTGCCTCCTTGTTTATTATAGTATACGGTTTATATGTTATCGATTGGGTCCAAACGTGTTCTGCTACCTATGACGCCTTCCAATGGTTTGTCTATGGCTGGGGAGATGCTGCCACCATCAATAATATCTACACCACGTTTTTAAATGTTCCGGCTCTTGGAAGCATCATTGCGGCCTCCGTTCAGGTACGAATATCTGCTCATACCTTTAACAAGAGCGCTCAACGGTATTTATTCGGTTGCTGGTAGATGTTCTTCGGTTGGCGCATATACTCGTTTACCAAGTCCAAGATCATGTTTGGTTTCATTATTTTCCTTGCACTTCTCCAGCTTGGTGGCGCTGGGGCGGTTTCATACTTCGTGAGTCTCGAGTTATTACGCTGTAGCAAACGTAAATGCAAGATCATTGATGAGGATGTTATGTATAGATGTTCAAAATCCCGGTTGAGGGAGATCGTGGAGTTGGGATTGTGCGCTCCATTGGGTTTCGCCTCGGCGGTAGTGCACTGGTGGACACAGTCATTGTGATTAGCATGACATACCATGTGAGAGACCCCATTGATAACCCTGTGCATTGCAAATCATATCTGACTTAGCTTGTGACTTGTAGCTGCAACGAAGCAAAGAAAGAGCGGTTGGACATTTGAACAATGTCCTGACACGACGTATGTCTTGGGCCATCCTTAACGACTAGTTCGTTGAACTCACAAAAAAACAAAAACAGTGGTGCGCCTCACAGTTGAGACGGGAACTGTGACTGCCATCACGGCGATCCTCGACCTGGTCTTCTTCCTCACGCTGGACAATGGCCTACATCAAGTCTCCGGAGTCATTCTCGGCAAGTTATACACAAACACCCTTCTCGTCATTTTCAACAACCGTATGATCATGGCGACTAAAGACTTCCATCGTGGACACTCGGACACACCCCTGTCTGGTGGTATGAACCTTCGCGGGCCAAACCATAATTCCGGCAACGGGGTGAACATTAACGTGACGGTAGAATCGGAGGTGGGCCCGAATATGATGACCTTGAGCATCGGAAAGGAGTCAGATGAAAATGTGACTAGGTCCAAGGAATGGATATAACTCTTCGCAGCGATCACTGCTCTAGATACCGGCCGAAACGAATCTACAGCACTGCTGTTTCCACTCTAACCTCCTCGGGCTGATGTACAATATGGGAATTCTGGACTGCGCAATGTCGATTATTTATAAAACTATATAACGCATTCATTCGTTGTTCTGTGTCTCTCGCTTAAGCATTTCCTTGTGCTATTGACAGCGGCGCGTTATCTGGCTTCCAAGAGGCAATTTTGCTGACAGCTGACAGCGTCAATATATGAGTGACATGTTTTCCAGCATACGCAGCATACTCGATGGAATTTCTCATGTCAGCGTAGCTTCTTCGTTAGATCTCACATACGTCTAAAGCTCTGAGTAGAAGCGAGCCGGTCACTTTAACAAGATGGAAGAACGTACGTAGTGAGATGCGCGGAACGTATTCAAGTTATAGGTCCGGTTTTCCAGTTGAGTCTCTGATTGTGAAGAAACACACCTGGACCATGCGGGGACAGTGCGCTTGGAGAGTTAGGTAGATGAGCCAGCGAGAACGGGATGTCGATCATCAACAATGGGCAACGTTATGAAAATCTATTCACTTTGTTGAAAGCTTGTACGTGGAATAAAACCTAATCACTGTTCAACATGCTTGTCACTAGAACTTCGGGTTGGCTATTAATATTCAAAGCACTCACTGAGCGTTGTGGCCAGCCAGCTAAATTTCAAGCTGTCGAAACTGGGAAGGTCTCTCACCTCACATCAAGACTCTGCCTTTAATCAAGATCGAACATGTCCCCACTTCCAGACCATTAGATCGACTCGGAACACGTCTGTCTCCACCTCCACCGGGTGGACGTGATGTCGGTGTGAATGCGGTTCCAAATTGAGGTTTCAGCCGATTTCGACACCCAAAGAAGGTGAGGCAAGCGTTCTTCGTTACCCGGTCACCTGTCTTCATTGTTCAAGTAGTCTGGAGACACTGCTTATAAGATCTTCGACCTTCAACTCAGCCTGAGGCGCGAGCTCCCCATGCGACAATGTTGTGAGCCTCCAGTCAACGACCCTGTCTGTGAAATATCGCATTGAAGGCCGTCGTCATCTTCAAACCGAGTCGCACGCGGAGGCCGAAGCAAGGTCGCTGCAGACGACGCTGCTGTTGGATGGCGGCAAGCAACGACCCGCAGTCTATCCAATCGGAAGTCCGCGACGAGCCGGCGTCTCCCACAGCACCCGCTGGCAGCACCATCTATGGAACCCACCACCCGTCCGTCTCCCTTCCCCGATTCCGCCTCAGTCCTCCCTCGCCCAAAACGCCCAAAGACCACCAAGGCCTGCAACGCATGCAGAAAGCAGAAGAGCCGCTGTGAGCGGTTGGCAGGCGACGGCGACGGGTGCCATCGCTGCGGCGTCATTGGAATCGCCTGCGTGTTTGATGCAGAGGGACTGTCGACGGAGGGTGGTGGCGCGGGTGCGAAGAGACCACGCCCAATACTGCCAAGGGGCGGGAAGATAAGGATGGCCGTGAACGCAATGGAGGCTGCCAGTGCGTCTCACAAATCACATCGAGAATCGTACGTGCTGTCTTCGTAATTATCTCACAGCCGGCGCTGACTGCGGGCACTGCAGACCCGACAACAGCGGCCTGCACGTTCTTGCCAACACCACAGAAATGCTCAGTCGTTCAGCCCGCCCGCCGCCGCCGCCTCCCCCGCCGCCCATCCAGACCACACAGTCGACGCCCTCGCGCCCGCCCCCAACGCCCAAAACACCGCTCTCGCCTGAAACGCTCTCCACCGTCGAGTCAACGCTCTTCCCGCACCCACGCGACTCCACCTCCGAGAGCGAGTCCGCCCGCTTCCGCGCAGACTGGCGTCGCTGGGTAGCCCCTCTCACCCTCCTACAGACCCTCGTGCGCCGTAATCGCGTGAGCACCGCCTCTGAGGACGAAGCTACGTCTGTGTGCGTGCTTAACCGCATCGATGAGAAGCGTTTGAGGGACCAGTGCGTGTCCATGATTTCTCGTGTTGCGCTGCCGCTGACCGCTGGCCACTTGTCAGCTTTCGTACCCACTACGTCCCCTGGCTCCCTGCCATTAGCCTTACCACGCCTCCTGCCCCGCTCACAGGCCTATCGCCCTTCCTCACTACCGTCATTCACGCCACCGCCGCCCGTACGGTCCATCCTCCCTTACCCCCAGCCACCGCCGAGAACCTCCGCGCCACTGCCCTCCACCACGTTGGCCAGATCTTCACTAACCCACGCGCCGCAGCAGCATACCCACTTGTGGATGCGCTGTTCGCGTTGCTGGTCCTGGTGCTGTGGCCATTGGATGCGGCAGACGATGTGGCGTTACTCGTGTGTGGAGCGAAGAGGCTGGCGAGTGGGAGTGGGAGCACAGGATTGGATAGTGTCGACCATTCGCGACTCGTGCGTCCGGTTTCTCTCTCTTCTACTCTTCTTAACGCCCCCGTTAGTGGTACGCCATTTGCGCCAATGAAACCATGTACGCACCTCTCCCTCCCCTCACCCCCCTCTCTTAATTTCCCTTCCTTCTATCCGCTCCGCTCACCCTCCTACTTCATGAACTAAACCCCTCTGCCACAGCTTAACTCTTGGCGCTGGCATTTCCCCCTCCCCGACCTCTTCACCCCCCACTGCACGCGGTCTCCAGGCTCTCATCCCCGCGCTCGGCCCCGCCTCCGCGCTCGCACTCGCGGGCGCGCCACACGCCGATGTCCTCCTTGTCCTGCAAACGCACTTGCATAAGATTGTCGTGGGGGCAATAATGGATCGCGGGTCGGAACGCGATATGGCGGCGAATTTGCGTGGAGGGTGTTCATTTAGCGGCCCGGGACAAGGAGAAGGACAAGTGCCTGTAGAGCCAACTATTCCGCGGGGTCGCGATGCGCTGTTAGATTTCATACGGAGTGTTTATTTGTTTTTGACGAGGTTGGGGCAGTGGGAGATTGAGTTTCAGACGATTGCTGGTGAGCGGTAATTTTTTTCTTTCCTTTCTTTATATTCCCTCCAAATACTTTTTTCCCTCACTCACCCCACCGTCACTCACCGTCTCCCCCCCCCTCCTTTTTTTTTTACTTCTCACTCCTGCTAATTCCCTCACCAGCTGAATCTTCCCCCTCCGATTCCGCACACTATGCTGCCCTCGAGATTGAATACCACTACCTTTGCCTCACCTACGCAACCCACTGCGGCCTCACGCTCTGTCACGCCTACCCCCTCACATCCGCCTCAGCCGAGGTCATGGCTGCGCTTTGGAGCTGGAGCGTGACGGGGATTAAGCACGCACATAAGTTGATTCAAGTGTTCAATAAGCACTGCGAAGCTGCACCGAGGCCGTTCCCTACTGCGGCCTCAACAGAAACACCCTCTGCATCAGCCTCACCCTCCTCCCGATCACAGTTCCACTCCCCAGTCTCCTCTACCAAATCTCTCCCCAACTCGCACTCCGCCCCCACACCCACCCCCCCACCGCTCCTTCCGTTTGGGTCAGCCCCCGACCGCATCTTCGCCATGGTCGTTCTCGCCGCAATGCTCATCCTCCGACACCAAGTCGCCTCATACGAGTACGGGTGTCGTCGTGGATTGGCAGAGAGTCCGCCCGCGGGGTTTACGCCACATGCGGAGAGAGCGATCAGGAGGGCTTGTAGGGGGATGGCGGGGGTGGTAGAGTCGCACTTTGGGAGCGGGGGGAATGCGAGTGCGGGGGAAGGCGGACACCACGGCTCGGACGCCGCGGCGCGGTATGTTGATGTGCTCGAGGCGCTGCTGCGGGTGTGGGAGGAGAAGCGCGCGCAGAAGGTCGCGGCTGTGGGGCCGAAGCGTGATCAGGCGAGTGGGGGCGTGAGTGGGAGTACTAGTAGTAGTTTCTGTCATGGTGGTGGTGGTGGTGGACATGCATGCGGGGGAATTGGCGGCGTTGGTCCTAACGTTGGAAATCCACACGAGAGTATGGGGACGGGTGAGGGAGCGGGTACTATGCCGCTTGACCTTGATATGGATTTGCTTCGGGGCGATTTGGACCTGTTCTCGGATGCGGCGGCGAGTTTGACGTGGGATGGTTTGGGGTCGTTGGATTGGGGTGGTGGGGGGGGCATGGGGATTTAAGTGTGTGTCTACGGGAGAGGAGGGGGGAAAATGAATATAGAAAAGCGTTGGACTTTTTTGTATTTATCTGTGTAGTGTAGAGGTGTTTGTAGGATGTGCTTGGGAAATGAATGTTGAATTTTTAGCTACTATGTACTGTGTTTATTTTATTTTATTCAATTTTATTCAATCCAGGTATACTACATATCATGTATGATACCACGTTCGAGCACTTGGGTGTGTATGATATTCATCCTATTGTTATATCCTACTCGACATCTGTTGAGTCCTAACGATATCAGACACTTCCTAATATTCTACGAACTCTCAGTTGAATGGAACTATTTCAGATCTGGTCCATGGAATTTCAGCACAAACGCGGCCGGCTAATATCAGGATGATATCAACGGAGCTGAACGTTTGTGTGACTTCGACGGGATTTTCACCATGGGCCTGCGCGGTGATAGAGACCGTACGTAGATACAGGTATGTATATTCTGTGTGAGGTTTCTTAACTGTCCTCTTTCAGTCCCACTTTCAGAAACAACAAACCATGATCACAGATATTAGGCTTATAACGTGGCCGAGGTTTCTAGTACGGATCTGCAGATGTGGGCACTCTACAGTGAGTTCATCATTTCGTTCAATTAACTAGGGCCTGGATCGCTCACATCGCATTAAAGTTAGAGCTATTCACCTCCCTCTCATCGCCCCCCTGATACGTGCCTTGGAGCATGAATTCCTTGCCGTCTCTACCATGAAGCTACTGGCGATTCCTCTTTTCGAACTGTATGATAACGCTGTACGGTACGTGGTGAGTCCTTTTACCCAGGCAGATGCCTACAGGCATTGGTAGCTACGGACCCCAACTATCTGCTAATTCGCATCTTCTTTCACGGTGAGTACGATGCCACGCGGTGGACCCCATCCAACCTCAATACTTTGAACTTTCACTGAGCTCTGGGCTACGCGCAAGTTCAGTTTGCCAAACAAGGCTCTGAGAGTGCGGATGCTGTCAACAACGTCACTCGAGTACATCAATTTGCAAGAGTCAGGGAACGCCCTACAGAACACGCGACACCGGAGGATTTTCTGCCTTGAACGATAGCGAGATGAGTTTTTTTTTTTGGATAATATTTGCTCTCTTAATTGATGAGGACGTGTATTTGTTTCCGATCCCTTTGTATCATGCTTAATATCCATTGCTTTCTACTACGCAGAACAAATTCACGGTTTGCATAAAATTGGCACGCTATTTAGGTGAGCTGGCGTTCCTTGTTATCATGATCGTTGGTGAGGAATTACTACGCATAACGTCACGCTTGGGCAGCAGGTTTTTATTTTATTTTGATGTTCATCCTCGTCGATCGACGTGAGCAAGCTGAAATACCGCGTGGGAGCTGACACTGATTGCCTCTGAGAATGTGCCTGTACGTGTAGAAGGTGACTGCTGTGACTGTGACCAGCGTGCGCGAACAGTGGATACAGGATTTTTGAAGACACACACGGCGCTTCATGTTCGAATGCTGTTCCTGCCAAAAGACTTTACGGCAAGCAGCGCCCACCGCTGTGGCGCCCGAGAATCATGCCTCTTCAGTTTGAACACTAACTGCCATTAGCATGCAGGTGAGTTTCAGGGGATGGTGTCTACAGTCGTTGACTGAATTCCATATGGTGGCGCGGGTGCTAGTTTTACTCAGCGAAAGCACAAGAGTCAGGTGGCAAAGCTTGGGTGGATTTTGATAGGTAGGTCATTGGTTGACAGTATATGTTCATATCACTACTGAACCTCAGAACCTGTCTCTTATGCTGACAGCCAAACCAAGAATTTGGAGAGCGACGTGGGTCTGTTACATCAGGGAACTTGAGGTCGTTCTGATCTAGCTCCTTCTTCACAGTTACAACAATTTCAAAATGCCGCTCAGGAACTAGGCTCATCGCTGAATCTCGTCCTTGCTATCCAAAATTTACACGATTGCGTGGGTATCACGTCTTGGATACTCAACAAAAACGCTGCCCAGCTGTTTCCGCAGACCGTGAAAACCACTTATATACCTCAGGTCGACACACGTCACGCTTATGAGAGAAGCGAACAATCTGATGTGGCCATACCTCCGCCTCTACCACACTACACAATCGCCCCGCTTCATGTCGAGCTAAACACCTTGGCTGATAGTATCGGAACCTTGAGGGAGGCAATGATGGAATTTCCTGAGTTTGGGGATCTTCACCATTCCAACTGGCCACTAGCACACACCGAAGCAGATTTGAAAGTAAGTACTATGTTAGTCTCCTTGGGGGTTTCTGTAATTGGATCGGCAGTATTGGTCTTCTTGTCTGGTGCCTTATTCGAGTACGTAGTAATCCATCATGATTCAAATGACTTTAGTCCACTAATGTATACCATGGCTGAATCCAATTCCTAATAGAAAAATATGGCACACGTGAAGTTCAGATCTATATTCACGACATGTCTATATGTCTTGGAGAATATTTCTGTGACACTAGCCGAAGTATAAAGGCTCTCACATATCGTGCGTTGTATTAACACAGGGCCTCCATCCTCATATACTAGCCTGTCTAGGTGTACCGGCAGTTCTCTTATCACAAAAGCATGCTATGTCTAGTCTTCAAAATCTTGCCACGATGGCCACATTCTTTTCGGCTGTGACTGCTACTATGATTCAATACTCCCTGGCGAATAACAGTTCTGGGTTGTCAGAGGCGGTCAATGCCTTCTGGTTCAGTTCACTGGTCCTTAGTATTGCCAGTGCTCTGAACGGGTTTTTTGCATATGTGGAGAAGCGCAAGATAGTGAGGATTATCTTGCAGATCGGTTCATAAAATGCTCATTTCCCAAAAGCAGCTCACCTGTTCCTAGAGTGCCGGGATGGTTGTGGATATGGATTCGACAGTGCCCATCCACATTCCTCTTATTATCTGTCGTGTCTTTTCTAGCCGGTTTAGGTTGTTTTGCCATGTCATCTCAGGTATGACTATTTGGGTGTGCACAACTCGTTTCTAAATTTTAGGTGTCACTAGAAACAGGGAACCCAGATTTTAGTCTTTATCTTTGAGGGAATGAGCATTTTCAGCCTGGCCGCAGTGCTAACATATTCAACTGTGGACAGATGGAAATTTTCCCGCATCACGCGTAATATGCAACAAAAACCCACGATCCCGAAGCGAGAGCTTATTGGGAGGCCTCTACCTACATTTTTTCGCCAAAGGTTGCCTTCTCTCATCTCCCGACCGGCTCCCGAGGCAATTGATCTCGAATCGGAGATGCAGCATCCTGTGAAAAACCGTGAAGGATCTGGATCTGCACCTGACCAGCCGTCAAAGAAGGGAGTAGAGCACGCTGTGATCTTACCTGAGCCGCACAGTCCAAGAACAACCACGCACGCACCGTCTATTTCACCTGAACAGAGGTTTCGTCGAGTTGTTACTAGAATTATTGGCACCAAAAGGGCACTTGGAGTTGCCACGGAATCTATAAGAAATGAGGAGCTCGAAAGACAGCTCAAGAAGGTGTCACCGACGGGCCAGCAGATCCATCTCCTTGCCAATGGTGCTATAGGCTCCCCAGACTTCAGTCCAGATGGAACCATGATTGCTATATGTGGCTACTTTGAGACATTACGTTACGAGGTAAGGTTCAGCTTTGCACGGATGCACGGATGTCTTCGAGCTCCTATCCTTTCTTCCAGTTAAAAGATACCGGTCGACAACAGAGATTAGAACGTCTGGATCATGGGGTTCGCCAAGTAACCTGGTCCTCTTCCAGCGGGCATATTTTGACCCTGTGCTACGAAGGTATTTACGTCTGGCCACAGGTACGGCGACACTCATCACAGTTTCGGATTCACTCTAACCGTTGGAATTGTCATGCGGGATAGACTGGGGAGTCAACTAAGATCTCACGCCAAACTCCAGTGAGCTTTGTGGCAGGAATTCAAAATGCAAAAGGTCTTGTACGCCAGCTCCGAGCTGGGAAAGGTCGTTGACGGTGAACAAGCAGAAGATCCTCATTCTGAACCCAAATTTCTAGCTATCGAGGGCCAACGGAGCAGGCTGAGCCTCCTAGTAATTGAATAAATCAAGCATACGTTAGTTACTGACAGATTCTTAGGGAATGAGTGGGCATGAATATATGACCCATGTCTTTCCACATATGAGCATCGAGCATGTTGACGTCATTGGGTACCTTCCAGGCATGCCTGGTTGTACTGTCATTCTCGCTGCATCTGTACTATCCTGTGCATCCAAACGTCCGAGGCAGGCATCTGCAGTGCGGAAGCTCATAGGTCTGTTTATTCTTGTATGCAACGTTGACGTGGCCTTGATTAAATAATCGCATTATTGCTGCATAGTTTTCAACCTCACAACATGCGAAGTGAAGTGGTATGCCTATTTCGGTCCAGGCTGATTCTAGCCCTCTATAACATACGTGTAGGGAAACCCCTCTCTGGAACCCAGTGCGACAAGTAAAGGTGTCTACACAAGGGACGACCATCAGCATTCTCGTTAGCTATCAGGATTGGGTTTGTGATTCTTCTGTTCTTCCCCGACCATATGATTGTGGTAATTCGTGAGCTACACAGCCTCCCCCGCAAATATGGTCTCTACGGCATTCTACTACAGAAGTTTCTTTGTCTCTTCGTCGTCAACTATCCGCACCACGGCCAACGGTTAAATTTTCCGGCCGTGGCCAGTGGTTGAACAACAGGTCCTTTCTACTCTGCGCTACTACTGGTGAGAGCTCCCGTCTGCTGAAATCTTCTTTGGACTGATTATGAGGTCGGTGTAGACGGTGAAATCTACTTTTGGCGTTTCGATCGAGACGAACCAGTACACATCCTTACTCCATCGGACGACCATAACGAAGATAAATCCTTCGATGTAGCGTGCAAACCAGTTGGTGACGACTTTATGTTCGCCACACGGGGCCAAGATGGTGTCGTCCGAATATGGAAAACCTATGATCCCCCTCGAAGTCCCAAACCAACTCAAGCCGAGGTAACATCACTGGAAGGTCTAGAGGTAGCATCAGAAGGAATATCCTCCAGCCATCCGTAGCCAGTTGCGCATCGTATGAAAAATAGTGCGTGTTGTGTCATTACTCCCACGTCAAAATTTTTTTTCATGAAGCGCCCTCAGCCTGTGTGCTCTTCAATCTAATAAAATAAAACAGGATTTACTATGTATGATTCGTGCCAACTTTTGACTTTTAAAGAATTCAGAATAATTGTCGAGGAGCAATAGCCACAAGGGAGGCCAACACAAGGATATCCAGTGTCTGACATGGTTTTGATGATTTTGAAAACTTTCCTACATCCATTAAGATTAACTAGCTGTCATAATTGTATACGCATGCCATCCCGGTTTCTTTCCGGGCCCAGCCAGTCAAATGTGGGCTCTTGGACCGCTCAAGAGATATGCAAGCGCAATGCTGTGACTACCGTGGCGTAACAGCTTGACTGCGTGCGCGTTGTTTAAGTGAGATGCTAGGGTTAACCTTCCCAATTGGGGGGAACTTAGATAAGCTGACAGCGATGCACTTCTCGAAGACCTACTCGCAACTGCTGCTCACCCTTCCAAAGGAATTGAGAAATAGCGCTATCGAGTACGGGCAGGTGCGAATATAATATTTCGTGTTGTCCGTCGAATACAACCATATTAATCAATACCACGCAGCTGAAGAAAATCATCAATGAGCTTGTTGCAGAGCTCGAGTCGTTGGGCCTCAGTCCACTTGTGCTCCAAGAATTGTTGCAAGAACAAGATAGTTATGAGAATTCTAAGCGAGCTATTTTCCGACAAAGGAAAGGGAAGGAACGTGCGTCGGATGAGACACCTGCGGAGCTCGAGGCCGGTTTCCAGCGTCTCTTGACTGTTTCGTTGCCTGCTCCTTTAAGCCACTCTTCTCCAGCCAAGGCCGTCTACGAGTTCACGGATGAAGGAGGGTCGGGTGATGTTGTTCCGCGACTGCGGTTATGGGTGGAGGAGTCAGGTTCTCCAGGCTCTGCTTTGTTGGTGGCAGAGGATCTAGACGAGTCTGACGATGCAGACGACTCGTTCGTGCACTCTTTAAGTTCATCAGACGAGTCACGTTCTGTTCTTTCCGTCAAGACCGACTCACAACCACCAGAAGCTATCTCTGCACAACACGGATATGCAGATGACGATATTGTCATATCTTCCCCGGTTACCCCACATCCTCGACATGATCTTCTATGGAATCTGCAGGGACGCCCGCTTTTGAAGAGTCGCGACTCGTGGAATACCACTGCCGATTCAAATCTTCCCTGGCCCACAGAGCACGAAGTCATTATGTAAAACCTCCACTATGGCTATCCGGCCAACGCTCATGTACTTGTAGCCCTACTACAGAAAACCGCGATAATAGTCACGAAGTCGTCATTCCGCTTGCATCCGACACGGCATTTTTCCGTTTGCTGACGAATGCCCTTGAATCCCTTTCCACCGCTCTCAAGACATCTCAAGAAGACTTTGAATCCTCTATTCAAGAACTTGCCGCGACCATTGCACGCACGTCCCGACCCGCGTCTGCAGGGGTAGGTCCTCACACTACATCTCGAACGCGCCTTTCTTATTTATTTATTTTTACTCTAATCAGGGCAAATCTGATTTGTATACATGGCGTGCAATATTTCAACTGTACATGGAAGCGCAAGTCTTTGAATCGACGTCCGAACGCGACCGTGGCCAGCGTTCCATCAAAGACTCCGAGGCGCGCCTCGCACAATTTGCCCACAGGGTCGGAGAGGGCGGGTTCTCTTTCAAGATGGCCACAAGTCGCAACGGCCTCGAGCGCTTTCTGCAGCTCAATGTCCGTCTTATGAATCTCAAGAAAGTTCGTTGAAACGTTGCTCTTGCATCCGGGTGCCGCAGATACTAATCTGCAGCCTACCGCGCACGCTCGATTCAGTTCCAGAGTGCAAACACTGATGCAGCGCGCAAGATTCTCAAGAAACACGCCAAGCGCACCGCATTGCCACTGCCCCACTCTGCATTGGAGCTCATTCCCGTTCTCGAACTTGGCAAGGCTACAGCTTCAGTTCCTCACCTTCTGGTCGTTGCACTCACTGAAACACTAATGCCTATTGTACCTCACATCGACGATTACCTATGCTCGATATGTATGGTTATAGCATTCAAGCCAATCAGACTGCACTGTGGACGTGAGTGAACTAATAAAATCAACTCTACCACTCTGACGTTGTAATAAGACTTATTTTGCGTTCGGTGTCTTGTGAAGATGCAAAAACGCGGGAAAGACAACTGCCCCATGTGCAGAGCACCTACCGTATTGTCTGCCGATAGATGTGAGATTACCTACGTTTGCCCAGACCTGCTCATTGACGTACACTGAACATACCTTGTTAGCCAATGTCGATCATGCATTGATCAATTTTATGCGAGACTGGTTTCCCAAAGAGACCAAGGTAAAGGGCAAGGCAAACGAGGAAGAGGCGGCCCAGGAGGAGATGGAAGAGCTAGGCATCGATCCCCGCTGCCAGGTCATGTAGATAGATGAACTTCATGTGAGACGGTGTCCCTAACCCCCTCGGATATTTAATATTTACGGGATGTCCGGTCCGAGCCTTGTCCGGGACTTCATTCCATCGCGGCTTTAAACAAGCTGTGTTGGAAATATCACTCAAACGGCGTGTCGCCGAGATTGACAGGAATACATAACGAAACATCGTCCATAAATTACATCCCCTGTGAGTATTATTGCAGAATATATACAGCATGTGGCGTCCGGGGAACCAATATATCACACAAGACAATTGCTAAACCAGAGTGAATCAAGATCAAGTGATGTAAAGCAAAGAAAGAAAAAAAGTGTACCGATTTGAGTTTACCAACTATCCGCGTACACCACACCGTGTACATACCCTTTCCTGGTCCGCACTGCCCAACATCAAGTCAATTCAGAGAATAATGTGAAATGGCCCTCCAAGCAGGTGCTCACAAGAGGAAAATGAGTCCAATGGGGAATAGAAGGATCGCCGCAATGATGCCACACGGCCCAAACTGTGTTCTGAAGAAGTGTCCTTGCGCACAATTTCCCATGACCATTACTACACCTCAGATGTTAACAAACCCCCCAGAAACAAATATAGGGTGTCCTTACCTTGAGGTTGTGCTACAACTATCTGAGGTTGCGTGAGCATTACAGCGGGTTGACCACCCTGTATGTACTGCTGTTGAGGTTGTTGGTATCCTTGAGGAGGTTGCTGGTACCCCTGCGGCGGCTGTTGCTGATATCCTTGTGACTGCTGTTGTCCTTGCCAGAACTGGCCATTCGGGTTTCCTTGCTGCGGGGGCGGTGGTGCATATCCCCCGGGTTGAGCTTGCGGATTAGGATAGGAGTATTGGTTTGATGGATAACCGCCTTGGGAAGGATAGTTTGGGGGCGGGCTCGCTTTGGCGTCGGACATGATATTACTCGTGTGCTGGAGCTTGAGAGTGAGAGGGACTAGCGAGCGACGACCGTGACGATGAAGGAGGAGCAAGTGAGGGTTGTCTGGAAAGGGGATCTGCTGAAGCTGTGCCCTGAGTGCCGAAGCATGCTGCAGATGGATAACGGGGTCGATTCTTGGGTCTGATTGACAGCTTTGCGGGTACCTTACGCAAGTCACGCTGTGGCAAAATTGACTTGCCCAATATGGCTACTAGCGCAGGTTTCGTCCAATCTTAAAATTTGAAGCAACTTCGGACAGAACACAGTGATAGCACTAGACCGCTCGCGCTCAGCAGTAAGAAGAAGAAGAAAGATGTGTACTTACCGCCGTAGCAACAGATGCTTGTGTCACGTGTCATGGTCACGGTGTGACGTCGGTGTCACTTTGGCGAGTTGTCAGTTGTCACTCAAACTTTGAATTGTTCATTGCATGAACGGTCCTTGGTCTTCGAACGCAAAGCGGAAGAGAGAGGATGAGGTAGACGAGGAGGATTCATTTTACTACGACGATAATGGCGGATACATGGATGACGAAGACGAGCCCCATAAGTTTGGAACGTCGGCTCTTCCTGTGGCCAACCTTCCTAACTCATTCGATGGCATCCCACAGGATGGGTTGGAATATTTGTTTACTGTGAGGTGAGAGCTATCTAGTTCAATGTCTTCTCACTACCTTGGTCAGAGTTATTCATTGGGCTCAAGGTCCTGTTGCTTGTCTGAACAGGCGAGAAGAAAAGCAGTTGCCCTTTGTGACTAGAGCACCTAATCCATATGCGGTTCAAAACCCAACTCCGTTAGAGATAGAGACTAATGTTGGAAAGAGTGGTAATAAGTCACTGAATCTGATCCCCTCTGAGGAATGGCGAACGTGCTTCCAAATGCGCTTTCTAAACCTGCGTGCGGTAATAGCTCTTCGCTCACTCTTCATACTCTCTTTCATTATCATAATCTCTTTCAGAATATTCAGCAGCCAACCATTCACATCGTCCTGCCCAACATGTTCCCATCGGGATCATCGAAACTTCCTGAAATGCGTGACCGGGACAGATGGTGGGCATTCTTCCGAGGAGACGTTGATTGGGAGAACATTCCCAGCTCACAGTTCCACGGAAAAAATGCAGGAGGAAATGACAAACGAAAACGAGAGACCGTAGATTATGAGGAAGCTTTACCGCGGGAAGGTGGTAAAATGCGCGGGTGGGTCGTGTATGAAGAAAAATTAAGCTGGGACCAAGCGGAGGATGAGGTTACTGCGCTAAAATATGGTTGCGGTGACGAAGATCAAAGTAACGACGGAGAACTTCCAGAAGAACCTTTGATTCATAAAGGCAAGAGAAAAGAGGACGGCGGTTTATTGGCCTTTGGTAATGGAAGTCCCTTGGTGGTTACCGATGACTGTTCCTCGGTACCTGATAATCCCCGCTCACGAGAGCCTACATCTTATCTTCTGTCACTTCTCGATCAAGTGCGTCCACTATGCGTCTTATTTGTACCATAACCTAACTCATGAACATTTACCACAGAAAACAACATTTCACTTGCTGAAATACTTCACTCAGTGGATTCAAGGCCACTTTGATTGCTCCTTTCTTCCAGCGCCGCCACCGTGCCACCCTGAGCTTCATGAGAGTCGCTTCTACGATTTCACAACCAGTCATGCCCGTTGGATATTTGCGCTGCTATCTCGCCTAGATGCACAGTTGACAAGCGACGAGATCAGCGTCCTGAGGAAGCTGGCTCGAGAAATTTTGAGGCTGATCAAAGAAGAAAGATCCTCGCAGAGTGTTACTTCGGTGCGACTTTATCTCGGTGGCGCCTATCGAATGCTCACACTTGTTTCCTCGTAGACACCTTCCATGAGAGAGACGGCATGTTGGATGATCGTTGCTGCCATAACAGGCGTATGGGGACAGAAGGATCTGTGGATGGATGCCGCCGATATTTTACAGTGATCATTTCGCTCTACACGGATTGCTCCTCTTTACGTTCATCATGTACGCTTATGGCGGTTTGATTTTATGCGGCCTTCGACTCGAACCCAAATGAATATCCAAGACGCCATAATCAAAAGACTATCAATACCAGAAAACTGAATCCATTAATAACTCACGTAATTGCTTTCTACAGCGTACTAAATATCATACATTGACAACTATCCACGCGCATACCTACTGTTCTTTCCTTCATCTGTCAATGTTCAATAGCTCATCGCGCCCTCCAAGATAGCCCTAAGGTGCTCCCGTCCATCCGCACCCGCAACATCCCCAATACCTGGCGCCAAATCTAGCACACGGCGTTGCGGGATCGTCCCCTCCACGAGCTTGTCCAGGTCCCCAGTTGTATAGCCGATCGCCGTGAGACCGCGAGGGAGTCCAAGTCCGTCGAGGAAGCGAGCAATGGCTTCGAATAGCGCGTCACCGACTGAGGCGTCTGAGATGCGCGCGATGCTGGGGTCGGAGGGCGTAGTGTGTTGGAAGAGTGCGAGCGCTTCTCGGTGTCGAGAAGGTGAGGAGGGAGCAGTGAATTTGAAGACTGGTCAAGAATGCGTCAATGCCGTTCGAATCGAACAAAGGTAACAGTGGTGGATACCTGACGGGCCCGTGAGGGCAACACTAAAAAATAAAGCTAAATGATAGCGAGATAGTATCTAGAAACGATGCTTACCTGATACCATGCGGGACAATTGGGCCTGGTGTCAAATACTCGGGGTGTTTATATTTTGGCCCAGTCTTGTTCAAGCCTGATATCTAGATTCGATTCGTCTCGCAAGACACTTCGTAGTGAGGATGAAGTACCACTCACAGGATAACTCATGCCATGACAAAGATGCACCCCTGCATTTCCAAAGCCGATGCCAGCGAAAGTCGATGCTAAACTATGAACGTGACATCAAAAGGCTTGTTCAATATTGTGGAGCGTCCAAAGAAAGGTACAGACAGCATTTGTCGCCTAGCCTCCTTGTCGTCTCTGTTCTTAGCAACGCGAGGCAAGTAGGTCACGGCTTGTCTCAGCGCCCACATGCTGAAAATGTCCGACACGTCATTGCTCCCTTGGTATGCTACGCAGCAACCATAAGACAAAGACCCGAAGAGCACTGCAGAAGAACAACGCTTACCGGGTCGCTGGATGGGATTCTTCGGGCGCGGCATACGCTCGTAATATCTAAAGACATGTAGGTCAAACAACACCAATGTTTCAAAGACGCTTTTGCTTACGGTATGGCTGTGTAGCTCTCCAGAGCATGGAAAAGCTGCCGACGAGGTTACATTTATAGTGTCTGTGACTTATAATACTGTTCGACGTACCACATCAAGCCCCGAACTAATGTGCACCTGCGTGGGGCACGAGTCGGTGTTCTGCGTGTCGACGATACCCAAAATCGGTCGCAGTGCACGATTGGCAATGCCTGTCTTGAAGTTCAAGGAGGTGATATCGACAATGGCAGCGCCTGTCGTTTCACTTCCCGTACCAGCGGTTCTGAAATCCGAGAGAAGACAATATGAGGGGTTATGGCGTAATCAGGTAAAATGATGAGTTTACGTTGGAACTGACGTTAGAATAGACTTTCAGACAACACGGAATTCGATAAACCTCGGCTGCTTACTAGCTATGAGGGGCCGCAAGGTCTCGGAGATAGGAAGACCTTTGCCAATAGGTGCATTGATAAAGTCCATCAAATCGGCATCCTTGTAAACAGTGAACCTGGTGGGAAGGTAACGCAAGCGTAAGTCCAGAATACCGCATGAAACTTGGAAGCGCGTGGTTATTTACAAATTGGCTGCCTTGGCCGTATCTATGACACTCCCTCCGCCGACCCTGTAGACATTACAGTCATCAGCTATGCCGTATACATGGGATCAGGGACATACGCCAGAAAGTGACTGAAGTCGCCCTTCCTTGACCATGCAATAGCATCCCGCCAACTGGCCTCGGTGGGCTCGACGGACACATTCTCATACACCTCGTACGGGACGTCGCCTTGGCTTTCAAGAGCGTGAATTGCCTATTAAAAAGGAGATTAGGAATGTAAAGGCTTCACGTAAAGTCCGGTAGGACTCGCTTACGGCTTTCATTGGGTGAAGCTTCACAAGGTTACGATCTGTAAATACGGCAACCTGCACCACGCCGAGTCAGCTGTCAACCGCTCCCCCAATTTTGAAAATCAAATGAGAGGGACCAGACACACCTTGCGTGCCTTCATGTTTTTCAGATCCATGCCTACTTCTGCAGTCACTCCATCACCGAACCGCAAGTTAGAAGCTGCAACCTATGGGTGAATGTGCATGTGCGTAATCAGCGTGCCACCAGTGTAAGGCTTGAACGTCAAACGCACCTCGAATGCATACTCCTTCTGGGGTATATCGACTGGCGTCGCAAGCCTGCGGAGCTGGTCCATGGGATTGTGGTGGTGTCCGCTTCGATGACCATGGCATGGGCACGCGCCGTGCTGGGCTGCATTCATGAGGCGGAAGATCGCTGCTCTGTTTGCTGGAGGGGCCATGTCAGTCTTGAAACTTTTCGACTCTCACTTGAAGCAACGAGAAGCAGAGTACGAAGCCGGCCGTACTCAGGCTGCATGTTCACATCGCAAGTCACGCGCACGTGACAAGCGTCCGAGTCGTCGGTACACCCATGAACCGGAACCGAGCTTGCTTCTTAGTATTCTACGTCAAGCAACGACTCGACTCTAAATATGTTTTTAGACAACATGAAAGTACGACGTAGATGCAAATGATATGATCAAAGTCCATGCGATAGTGTGAGTTCAAACAATGTCCCAGCTCAGCCTTCACGAAAACAGAACAATAATAACTCAGCTTTACTTCACCTCCGAGTCGCCCCCGCCATACCTCAGTCGTTGTAACGTGCACCAACCCCATATTTGGGAGGTTCAAACGCGCTGTCTCGCGCGGTGTTCTGTAACGATATGGGGTGGTAGTCGGCAGCACCTGAGGCCAGAGGCCGGGGGAAGGCTCCAGAGGATGCTCCACGGCCATTTTTACCACGCCGGCGCATGCATCGCGCAAGAGCCATGACGAGAGCAATAAGTACGATGAGTGTGTTAAGGCCGAGGAGGCCCAACGCATACGGCGCCCATTTCATGATGTTGTTCACTTTAGTGGTGAGGTCGCTGGCATCTGTAATAGAGCCTGTACCGGAAGAACTGGGGGCGTTTGAGTTAGGTGATGCAGCATTGACATCCTCGTTGGCGAGGAATGTGTTGTTGGGGCTGCCACCGCGAACCTGGTGGAATTCGGTGGAGGCTTCGGTGCCGTTGATGAGAGACCATAGCCGCACGTATGGGTTGCCCATCTTTTGATTAGAGTCGAAGTCGCCAAAGTCATATACTGTGTAAAGAGAGCGGAGGACGGCGTCCCCGAGGAGGAAGTCGAATTCGGATGCACCGACAGAAAGAGTCTGGGGGAGCCAACTTCCCATACACGTTTGCGAGTCGCTACTTGACTGTTGCACAGTGTCGAGGGGGTGGAGGTCGAATTGACGACCACTGCAGGTATCATGAGCGAAAACGTTGGTTCCAAGCTGAAAGCCGGACACTCACCCAATGATAATGCTCACATCAACCTCTGCATCGCATGGCACAATCCATTGCCCCAGGGAGCTGCTATACGTGGCGCCAGAAATTGAGCCATAAATTGCAGTCACAACATCTGTAGGTGCGTAGCTATGTTGCAAGTAGTGAGCTTCATTGATCTTATCAACACTGATGCTCCCTTACACGTAAGATGTGCCAGTGTCAAGGAGCCCGACGGCTTGACCAGAGGGGGCGGTTTTTACTACACTTGTCAGAGACACCTTCTTGCCGTTTGCAACGATTTGGTCAATCAAAATTGTCCACCGAGAAGGATTCGATGCTGGGAAAGTAGCAATGGGTGTCGTGTTGGCCACGCCGCTGTACGTTGGGTCATACTCGCCTTCAAACCACTGTCAACCGAATATCCACCAGTCATAGAATCGAACGGCACACCAAATGTAAATGTGCCTTGAACGTCTTGGTTGGGATCATCGGTTCGCTGGAGCGACATCGCCATAAAATTGGGCTCGGTCGGGTTAAGGGCGAATATATTGTAGAACAACGATCGGCCCCACGATCCACCAGTCTGGTTGACCTTTGAATCGATGCCCGACAGCGAGGTAAAACCGGTGCCAAGAATACCTTGGGCACCAAATTGCACGGCTGGGTTATTTACTTGTTGCCCGGCCAGAAAAGCTTGCGATGGAATATTGAATCTGGTTTAAGATGAATCAGCACCAGACATAGCCCCGCTAACGCTTTGAAACGGACCCAGCAAATGATACTGCGGCGGTGGAGATGGGGCCAAAAGCATATCCGATACCGTAGGTAAGATTATAGGTGATGCCGGATGCGTTCCCTGGCACAGTGCTGCCGGTGTTGACCCAAAGGTCAGAGGAGCCGGTATCGAGCTGCACAGGGTATGACTGGCCCGCGATGGTGACATTAGCGATATAGATCATATCCTACGCAAGGCAGTCAGTAAAGTCCCATCTCTTCGATTCTTGACAGACCTTAGTGTCACTGCAAGCTGATAGATGAGCTATGAGGGACCGATGCAAAGTTCTAGACTCACGTTAGGCCAATGATCTGGCCTGGTGCGCTCGCAGCATTGGACACGCCTGTTGGCACGACGCTGAAGCTGCTACGCTTTGTTTGGACAACGGGTAGGGTGACTGCGGAGGCGATGATGGGGAGACATGAAAGTGTGAATAACGAGTGTTTCATTATTGAGCGCATGGATGAGAATAAGCCCGTCAACGACCGTCTCTGAGATAAGGTAGAAGCTAAAAGGAGTGTAGAGGCAGTGAAAAGGCGTGGCTATTAGGTAATATCTCTTTTTAACGGGGCTCCCTCACGATGATGGTTTCCAATAAGTTTACTTATTCTTACTCGGACAGTGGCCACGACCGTATGCGGTACGTACTTGACACTGCCTTCAAACGGCAAACAATGAATATTCCATCGGAATGCGCTGTGCAATCATATGAGCCAGATTGACAATGTCGGCAGCACTGATGTTCCTCTGCGATGTATTGCTGAGTACAGTCCTGGAACATCGTCAAGCCCTCTTAAGCCCTTTTAAGCCTCTTCAAGCCCAAAACAAGTCTGGCCCCTGTTGCTTTCACGTGCTAATTTTGACAAATCCATGCGAGCATCTCAATCTCTGATCTAGATGCTGATCCGGGCTGGAATCTCCATCTGGACACAGCTGTTTGTGCAGAGCATTCACCCACGCCGTGACTTTACTACCAGTACCATTATTCCAGACTCCAGCATGCCCAACGATTCGTAAGTGAACTTCACATTCACAGACTCGAAGTTCAGAAGTGCAGATTCAGTGCGTATCTCATTCACCCCATAAACGACTGTCGGTAGTGGTGCGTCCTCTATTGGAACATTACTACCTGGTTTTCCTTTGTAACATCTAACAACATATCCAACCTGCTTAAGGCTTAGAGAAATGACCCACCACTCCAGGTGGTGCACCTTCGTACTGGTATTCAAAAAGGAGGCTGCCGGTGGGCCTCACGACGCACAAGACGAAGTCGATCCACGGTTCGTGACTCCGTGTAAAAAGGACTTTGGAATCCATACCGCCGTAATTTTGAAGTTGGAAGCTATTGGAATTCGTCTGCCATTTCGCTCAAGCCACCAATGCACCTACCCCCACATGATTCTCATCTCCCTCCGATTATCGGATGTACTGGATGGCTCACATGGACAGGCTTCCCGAAGACAGGTTAACATGGGTAAACCAATATGGGTACCTATGTATGATTCAAAGTTAATTGTCCACTGTTGTTTCGAAACCCTAATTATTCTTGCTGACTAGTTTCGCGCTGGAAGGAGCACGTAGGTCGTTGTTTTTGCTGTATCTGGAAGGTTTTCGTCTTTATCTCCATCTTAGTCTCCGTGCAGACTATTCACAGTAAGATATTACTAAAAAGATTCACAACAAGGACAGGTATGAAGTTAGCTCTGTGGGACTTACACATTCTAGTTCAAACCTTTCAAACCCTTGTATCAATAATCCGACAGAACTCAACAAAGGGAAACCAATCCTTAAGCTGCTGATGGTCCCAATCATCGTCTTCCAGATGTTTCCCCCTATCTATCTTCAGTCAACCGCGTAACATCTCTCGTCACATAGCTACGGTTACTCGCTCATTTGGTCACTTATTGGTACCCTGCCATTGACTCACAACTTACCCGGTTGGCTGGCACAACTTGAAGCACCAGACTTCCTTGCCTAATATTAGACTCAAGCATAATACATAGAATGCGAGTCATAAATATTACGATTGTGTTATCATGTCCGAGAGCCTGGTAGACTTACCGAGGTAAAAATAATCAAAATCAGTTATAGCCACCTGTTGGTAGGTAATAATGGTTCAGGTGACTTTCGGTGTTGACGCTGTACTATCATGTTGTCGGTGTTCTGAATCGTTCTTTTGACCTATGCCCAACCCGATTTCCATGATTCTCAAACGAAACGACAACCCTTGGAAACTCCATAATCACCCCTGATTTTATATTTCCTTTCTTCTCTCGATCTCTTTTAGATCAAGCTGGAACGTCCTTATAGTGTTCTGGTCATGGAAGCTGCCGGGATGAGGCATTTTGACAGGCTTCCGAGGTTGGTGACTTTTGCCCTATAATATCAGGTATTTTGTGCATTATTTCCCAACTCGACTAACACCGCACCAGATGATACGCCAAAGGTATAATACAACGGTGCTGCAAGCGCAATATGGTCATGTGTGGACCATAGTTGAAAGTCAGCAATAACTACCTCACGACCACCGCAGGTGTTAACAAAGCGTTGCCCGTCATGGCGAGCATGTTCCACAAACCCATCAAGAAAGAACTCTCAGCCGCTGTGGAGCGCAAACCCCGTCCTCGCCCACCGCGTCCTCGCCCAGCAGCTAAACCAGAACCAGACGTCGATGAGGATAACAAGCCTCCCACCGGGAACTTCACAGATTATCAGGTCATATCCTCGTCTCGCCGTGGATGGAAATATGATATTATGAAGTTTGAATCTCGTGGCAAGGAGATAGACCCAACCAAGTGGGACGGACCTGTCAAACTAAACCGCAAGGACTACCGCCCGCCTGAAACCGATGGAGCCGATGACGGTGTGATTCCCGTCGAGCTCACGCCCATGCTTGGTCCAGATGGAAAGCCTGTGATTGGAGTGGATGGCAAGCTGGTTATGGTAGGCCCGGATGGTAAGGTGCCACAAGCGAACGGCGCCAATGGGGGCAAGAATGGCAAGGACGCTCTGAAGGGCAAAGGGAAAGGGAAACAGATGTTCAAGAAGAAAACAAAGCAGGTTTATGTGGTTCCAGAAGAGACGAGACAGCTCAGGCGGGAAGAGCGTTACCCATGGGTCATGGAGGAGAATGGCGCAAATGGCCAGGTCTGGGTTGGGCACATCGAGAACCCCGAAAAGTCTTTGACCCACGGTCTACTTGTCCCTATGGGATCTCAGTTCCAGTTCGTTCCTAGCCATCGATGGTACAAGTTTCAGAAACGGCCGACGTACAGGATCTTGGCGCTTGAAGAAGCAGAGGCTGAGGTCTGTTCATATGTAACTGCTCATGCTTTCTGATTGATCCTATCGCCTACCAGTATGCGAAGACTCAGAAAAACAAAGATCCTGAACGCTGGTTAATGCGGAAGAAAGCCGCGGGTGGGAAAGGCCCTTCGGATGCTACGCTTGCCACCCTTAAAGCAGAGGCTGAAGGTCGAAGCGGTTCGACTGGACCGAGCGGGTTACGGGCAGTAGATAGCGGAGACGCGGATTTGTTCGGAGGGGATGATGATGACGAGGAAGAAAAAATGAACAAGAAGCGACGGGATAAAGAGCTTGGAGGGGAGGGAGACATTGACGAAGTGGAGTTTGAAGCAGACTTTGCGGATGACGAAGAGAAGATTGAGATGGACGGCGATGATGAAGAGGCTAAGGAATCTGAGGTGGGGTTCATCTCTGCGTTGAGTTTGAACCTTCTTCATCGTTTTTTAGGAGCGTATGAAGCGGGAATATCGCACCGCGAACAAATTACGCGATGCACATATTGATGAAGACGAGGAGGAGGAGGATATTCAGCTCACAGGTGCAGGCAAAGATCTCAAGAAAATAGTGCGGAAGACAGAAAAGAATGATGGATACGATGACAGTGACGATGATGACAAGGATCCGTTTATATCCGTAATCGTCTTCTACAGATCCCGCAATGACATTACTTATTCTGCTACAGGATGATGAAGAGCCAGAAGAAAATCCTCCACCGCAAACTCCCGACGGACCCGCCGTCCAAAACCAATCGCAGCCACCCTCCCAACCCGCCAGTGGCACCTCCACACCAACACCCCGCCCTGCTACAGGTCCCCAAACCCCTCGTCCTCAAAAACCCACTGTGAAGAACAAACCTCTTCAACAACCGCGCGCCACACCATCGTCCCGCGCCAACTCCCCCGGCCTCGGCAACGCTGTCGTAGCGAAACGTGCGACCAGCCCAAAGGCGCCCAAGCAGAAAGTCATCGTAGGTGCAGGTGGTGGCGGGAGCCGCGCAGGCAGTCCTCTTGCGTCTGGGAGTCGTGCTCCCAGTCCGGTCCCAGGAAGCGGAAGCCCTTCGCGTAGCGCTGCCGCTGCCTCGGGAAGCCGTGCTAATAGCCCGACCCCTCCTACAGGGAGCCTTAAACGCAAGGCTACAGATGATGCGCCTACGCCCCCTGGTGTCGCTGCCACATTAGCCACGGCCGATGGAGCGAAACCCAGGAAGAAGGCCAAGCGCCCTCTTGAGGAGTCTATGGTCATCGAGTTCCTGAGGGAGAAGAAGGAAGCGAGTACTAAGGAGGCTATCCAGAAATTCCAGCCATATCTCAAGGATCCTGAGGTCAAGGCGGCTTTTACGGCCATGGTCAAAAAGGTCGCAGTGGTCAAGAACGGCATGTTATCGTTGAGATCGAATTACCAACAACCGGCAGCAGCGGACTCGACTTAATGCTTTGTGTTCTTTGTGTTTATACCACGTCAGGCTTAGAATGTAGCTGTAGTTTTCCATGCGTAGGTTCACATTAGGTTTTTTTTTTTTTTGCTTTTATATGATTTCCGTTGTGAAGGGGATAATTGTCCATGAGCAGTTACAAGGTGAAGTACATGCCTCTTCACTTTAACATTCATAATTAGAACACAAGGGACAAGCAAATCAGTGCCTATGCTGTAGGGTCTGTAACACTGTCGAACAAAGCATATTGGAAATACATTAGAGCCAGAAGGAAACACAGGTAGGGCCTAAAGAAGAAATAAATGTTAACACTCGGTGATGCAGACGAGGATGCGCTCTCACCTAAAAGTACAGGCATATAGAGTTATAAATATCCCAAATCGTCATGCAATCATTCCACCTGATAAATCCATGTCTGCGGCATCTTGAACTAGCTGTATTGCACAGGAGTCTGTACCCAGAGCGTGGTCCCGTGTCAGAAAAGGGTCGTCGAGTGGTGCACCTGCCTGAGGCGGCCAGGCCATACTTCGTCGTAGTGGTTTGATCTTCCTGGGTAGACCGAACAGACTCGAGTTTGCATCCGGTCCAAGTATCACCATAACAGGATCATCCTCATCATCAGACCCCATACTCTCCCCATCCATATCCACATCTCCATCTCTACACGGGGGCTGTTCAGCATCGTGCTCCGCGTCAGCGCGTCGACGCTTCCTGGGAGACGGTGTGAGGGGAGTGCATAGATTTTCCGGTGTGAACACGACATTGAGGGCTTCATTTGCGCTCCGGAAGATAGGTATCGGTATAGTTTGTGTGGCCGGAGGTTTGGCGGGGGAAGAGTATGGCGTGAGAGGGACAGTGAAGCTCGTGACACGCTGCGTGTTGTAGCCCTCCGTCACGCCTTAAAGCATGTCAAACGCGTCTTACACGGTCTATTGAGAGCCAGAGAGCTTACTTTTGCGTACACGCGAGCCGAGACTCTGCAGGGCGATGCTGAGATCTTCCGGGATGCTGGGTGGATAAGGATAACGAGACGCGTCGGGTGAGTAAAATATGGACTTACTTGGCGTCGCGATGCATGTTTGACGCGTCTATGGCATTCTTACGCTCATTGGTGAAGGGCTTTTTGATTGGCGTTATGGGTAGCATATTGTAGTGGAGGAGAGATGTGTGAGGTCCCGGTCACACATTCAAAGTCCGCTGGTACACGCTCGGTAACAAATATATTATGTAAATAATATTTCATTTGGGATCAATACCTAGTATTCTCTTTGAAATTTTTTATGGCCATGAACGTTGGGATCCTACCTGACATTTTCTGTGCAACCATGGCAATCTCTCAATTAAATAAGGCCTGGGCCGTTTCAGCCCAGAGCTTGCGCATCACTCTGACGTGACTAAAACGGGTAAGGTTCCACACTATAGCGGCGAAGACTCTTGGGGGCTTGCAAGGACTTGCATCCGTCAGGTATCTGGAGTTTTGTCCAGAGACCTCATGGCGAGCACATCTTTGATCCTAATTAAGAGTCGAGTACTGAGACCCATACCATGCCACGTCGTGAAGCACCCACCGCTCCCGAGAGTTTACGGCAGACGCGCACCGTGACCGGGCTACATACGCGGCGAACGTATGTTTTCCAGGAGAAGGTCGCTTCGGCACTGAGTCTGTGCGGTGCGCACTACAACACTAACCTCTCCTCGGTGCAGAGTCCAGATTTGAGAATCCCGCCGCGCGAAGCACTGCGCGTTGACCCTATATACGCATTTTAAAAGACGGGGCAGCCACCTCGGCCCCACCATGACCGTCGAGATGGACGTACCGTCGAAGCTACGCTCACTGGACTGTGTAACACGTACATCCGAACGCGAGATTATGGAGTCAATTCGATTGTAGGTTGGTGATAAAAGGAAACCCTGATCATTGGAGCTGACCTGCGAATATATTGTATATCGTCGACACTGTCTCGGAAAAAAAGGACCGGAAACCAGCCACTTCAAAGTGAGTATTACAATATATAGCCTACGGGAAGCAGATTGCGCAACTAATCTTGAACCTTGCTCACATATATTCGTGTAAGTATATAAGGGCAAATTTAATAAACTTACGCGTCAAGGTCATTTGTGGCGAAAAAAAACAATACCCTGCAACGATGCGCGTGTTTTGACGTCAAAATATGTAATGATCAGACACCAGGCCGGTATTGTGATCCTCTCGTCTGAGCGCCGAAATTGTCGTAAATTGTTGAACCTGTATAAACTGGACATCAAAAAGCTAATCCGCTCAGGAAACGCAACGGAAAATGTGATGGCTTTTGGAGGCACGACACACGCTGTGTCGGGCAGGGACTGCCGGTAAGGCTTAAGCAGTATCCCTGGTACCTTGGTATATGGATCCACAAGTACAGCAATTTTGTTTGCAATTAAAACCCAAGTACCGTGTGGTGGAGTGGAGAATAGAGTGTATTAGCTGCCAGCTTAAGCTGACTTTCCAGCTTTTTGATGCTCCACCCCAGGATGCAGTGGAGCTCGACCTGGTGAAAGTGGAGCTCAGTGCGCAAACTCGGCATGAGTTGCCAGCAGCCGGCATCCTCGGCCTGAGGTGTAGTGCAGTTAAACATGCCTGACCGTGATGTTCGACGTGTCCTCCTTGGGCTTCTGCCCAGCGCAGAGGCTCTCAAGCCTCCTTTCACGCTTTTCTCAAGTTTAAAACAGAACACAGTAGGAGTTGGGATACGTTGTTCGTTCGTTCTGTCGTCTATTACGCTTGTTGGAGTTGGAGTTGAACGTTGAACGTTGAACTTTGAAGCTTTTGCTGCGGAGCTCGAACATGGCATGACGGTGTCGAAAGTGGAGCTGTGTGGAGCGCTCTACCTCAAGCTACAGCTAAGCGGTCATAGTTAGCGAGAGTCAGCTTATGCTGGAAAACTAATACACTCTAATGCAAAGCGTCTATGAAGTCTGAATCCGCCAATGGCCCGGAAGCCAGTCCTTCCAGAGCCCATGCCAACGCGACGTCTCGCCTGATGCTTCGTTGTATACGAAGTCCTTTGGCGTGCACACTCGTGCACATCACGGCCTATTATAGGCACCCCTTCACGAAGTCTCCTTAAGTACGGAGCTCCGCACTGGATAAAACGACTACAGTGGTGAACGTACCTAGTCAGACCTTCACCTTTGTAATTTTTATATTTGGTTGATATGTTTGTTGTGTCGACAGCAATGAAGTACACACCATAAGGCGAAGTCTCAAACGGTTCTGCAGCTTCGTCAAATTCGTGAGGCGGATCGGCTTTGCTTTTTAAGTGGCTTGTCCCCCGTGATCAATCCCGATCAATACGATCGTGCCAATGGGAATATTCACTCATTGACTAAGTTAGTGCCTTACGGTACTACATAATGTTGCAGTAATCCCATATTTACATAAACCTGCACGTTCTTTTCCTTCCAGTGTGGCTCCACCGTGCTCTCATAGAGCCCAATTGAACTTTAATCTACTCTCCCAATGCGGCTACCATATCTTCTTTTATTTCTGTTTCCTTCCATAGTCTTTTCATGGCAACCCGACTACATACTTCGCATCTCGAACGATACCATCGCCGCTGATTGTACTGCGCGCAGATCCACTACCATTAACGGCACCTCTCCAGGTCCAACCATCCGCGTAAAAGAGGGCGATCGTGTCTGGATCAGAGTTTACAATGATATGCTTGAAAGTAACACCACTTTACATTGGCAGTGAGTACCAACGTCGTACAATGGTATGATTGGATTTCCTAATCAATACTTTCATATTAGTGGAATTAGCCAGTTTTTGTCCCCCTTTGCAGATGGAACTCCACAAACGAGCCAGGTAAGTTTAATGTGTTTACTGCCCTTCCATCGCATGCTAAGAGCATACCAGTGGCCAATCGCACCTCAAAATTTCTTCGACTATGAATTCAAGCTCGAGAAAGGTACCGCAGGCACCTATATGTAGTACGTCCGAATTTACACCTATCTCGTGCCACACTCATCTCTTCGCAGCCATTCGCATGTCGGTTTCCAACAAGTCACTGCCTGTAAGTGTCTCTTGTGAGACCCTTCTCCAGATTAAAGCTCTACATGTGCACGGAGTTTTTAATCCTCGCAGAAATATTCGGTCTAATTTCCTTCAAAAACATAACACACGCTAACCCCCCACTCCTAGACGGCGCACTTATCGTCGAAGATGCCTCGAGGCCTCCATATCATTACGATGAAGATCTTACTATCTTACTTGGTGACTTTTACTATGCTTCTGACGACACGGTCGCTTCTGGCCTTCTTGGCGCTCCCTTCGTCTTCCCAGGTGAACCGCAATCACTCACTGTCAACGGTAACGCCTTTGGTGTTTGTAACGCAAGTACACACACATGCGAAGACGGATGTCACACGGAAGTCATCTATGTGAAGCCAAGCACGACATACCGAGTTCGAATGATCGGTATCACTGCACTCACTTTCCTATGTGAGTCTACGTTGCGTCGTATTATATCCGTAACGGGCTAACAGTTTATGCTTCACTCGCACAGACATGGCGATAGAAGATCATCCTGGTTTCGATCTCATTGAAGTCGATGGTGGCTACGTATCTAAATTGAACGCATCCCATCTCGAAATCAATTCCGGCCAACGATTCTCATTCTTATTCAAGACCAAGAGTGCCAAAGAGTTAAAAGAGTTGGGCAAAACAACCTTCTGGGCAAACATTGAGTCGCGATGGCGCGCGATACGCGATCACGGGGCATGGCTGCTCAAATATTCTCTAGATGGCAACACGGAAGACCTCTCATGCGACCCAGAGGCCGAGAGCATAGCATTCGCTCCAATCCCCAATAATCTGAGCCAGATAGTCCCCCTTCCGGATGAAGCGCCGTTCTGGGTGATCCCGGAGTTGAAGCCGCTCGATCCAAATAACAAGCCGCCAGCCGACGAAGAAGTGACAAGGCAAATTTTTATCGACATGCAACAGCTGAGCACGGGTAACGGGAGCACCCAGAAAGTGTTTTGGGATATCGATAGACACATGGTGCGTTCTGTTGCCTACAATTGTAGGAGCGGATACTGAACTCCATTTGTAACAAGTACTTGGAGAGTGCGCCCTCTGTACCCTATTTGGTGCAAGCATATGTAGAACCTGGCTCGCTCAAGCCGGATTACACTGGCGCTCTTGCAAACGGGGGGTATGACAATAGTACAGAATCCGTTCCGATTCATTACAACGAAACGGTCGATATCGTTTTCCTGAACTTGGCCAGTTTTTCAGGAGGGTTGGAAGCGCACCCTTGGCATAGTCAGTAGCTCTCGCTTGAGTGACGCATGTGATAAGCTAATCAATTGACGTACCCCAAGTCCACGGCCAACATCCATATGTGATGGCGCAAGGTCTTGGTAATTTTTCAAATGAAGCGTACGCTGCTGCACGCAAAAATATGACAGGCAGTCCAATCCAGCGCGACACCAACGTCTGTACGTCGTCTACTCTAGACTCCTCGTCGCCAATTTTCTGTTCAACAGCTTGTCGCCGTAGTATATGCCGGCCCAGAAGGTGCAGCCTACCAAAACGTTACAATCCCTCCCGGCCAGAATGGAGGCTGGATGGTCTACCGCATGCGTGCACAAGTCGCGGGAGCGTTCCTCTTGCACTGCCACCTCACGCCCCATTTCATCATGGGCATGTCGACCGTTTTGCTTGTTGGCATTGAAAATCTTCCCCCGCTGCCTCAGAACTTCATCCAGGAATACACGTGAGTGTCACTTATTATGCGCTTGTCGAGATATGGCATAAGGCTTGGGACTGATACGTGACACGTGATGTGTAGAACATTTAACGCCACGCCGAAGGGAACTCCGCAGAGTTTCTTTGACCTGTACGACAATCGACCGGCGACGTAGGTGTACTAACGCGCGTGAGAGTGAGTCTTGTGTGCCATAATGCCTGCATTTTACAATTAACCCCCTGGCCTCGCTCGGGGAGTTATTTGGTTTGACCAACTCACATATGGACTAATCAGAACGTTACGGATTTATGGACCTGCTTTCGATATTACTACCCATAGGCTTTCCAAATCCCTGTTCGACATTTAACAAACTTGAAGTCTTTCCATTGTTGATAATCACAACCGTTTCCTCGTTTGCTCACCTATGCAATCCCCCCAGTGCACAACGTCTCTGTGTGATAAGAGTGGAGACACGCTTACACAGCGGCCGTTAATAGACGCTAATCCGGACTCCGTGCCAACGCAACGCCAGATCTGGTGCTTCGTTGTATGTAGACTTCGGCGTGAGGCGTTGGTGCCAGATTCAGTAGTGCCCCAGGGGGGGAGGAGTTGGATATGACCTGACGCTGATGTTTTACATGCAGATTTATGGACCGGGCTCTCGCATGGCCTGCTTTCAATATTGCTGTGCGCTGTTCAACTTGCACATTTTTTAACAACGTTGCCCATCGTTGACCAAAACCCCGTTCTGACTCATCCATTCTCTGGCAAGCGCACCGTGCCCCTGCATGGTGGTGTAGTCACATCCTAGATGTACCTCCACAATCAGAGACTTAGACCCAACTTTGGCGAGCTGGAGCGCTAATGCTTCCCGCGGATCTCACTACGTACGCTCTCCCATACGGCTCGCTTCGCTTCTACTTGAGCCTTAGACGTATGCGAGATCTAACGAAGAAATTTATACACTGACATGAGAAATTCCACCGAGTAAGCGGCCTACGCTCGAAAGCACGCCTGTCACTGATATATCGACGCTGTCGACTGTCAGCAAAATTGCCTCTTAGATACGCACATAGGCCCTAGATAATGCGTCACAAGGAAATGCTTAAGCGAGAGTCACAAAACAACGAATGGATAACGTTATATAAATAATCAACATTGCGCATCCCAGAAGACGGAATCGCCTATACCTACCCCATCAGGGGCTTAAAATGGATACAGGGGTGTAGCAGATCCGTTTAAGCTGGCGTCCAGAACAGCACTCGCCGCGAAGACCTATTTCCAGTCCTTGGAACTAGTTATATTTTCATCTGATTCCTTTCCGATGCTCAAGGTCATCATATCCGGGCCCGCCTCTGAATCCACCGTCACGTTAATGTGCACCCCGTTGCCGGAATTGTGGTTGGGTGCACGAAGGTTCATACCACCAGACAGGGGTGTGTCCGAGTGTTCACTGCGATGGAAGCTTTTAGTCGCCATGATCATACGGTTGTTGAAAATGACGAGAAGGGTGTTTGTGTATAACTTGCCGAGGATGACACCGGAGACTTGATGTAAGCCGTTGTCCAGGGTGAGGAAAAAGACCAAGTCGAGGATCGCTGTGATTGCAGTCACAGTTCCCGTTTCGACTGTGAGGCGCACCACTGTTTTTTTTGCGAGTTCAACGAAGTGGTCATTAAGGAAGGTCCAAGACATACATCGTGTAAGAACATTGTTCAAATGTCCGACCGCTCTTTCTTTGCTTCGTTGCAACTTTAAGTTAAGTCAGATATGATTTGCAATGCACAGGCTTATTAATGGTGCTCCTCACATGGTATGTCATGCTAATGACAATGACTGTATCGACCAGCGCACTACCGCCGAGGCGAAACCCAATTGAGCGCACAATCCCAACTCCACGATCACCCTCGACCGGAATTTTGAACATCTGTACACAAGATTCTCGTCAATGATCTTGTATTTGCATTTGCTAATGCAATGCATCTGAGTAATAGCTCGAGACTCACAAAGTATGAAACCGCCCCAGCGCCACCAAGCTGGAGAAGTGCAAGGAAAATAATGAATCCAAACATGATTTTGGACCTGGTAAACGAGTATATCCGCCAACCAAAGAATATCTACCGGTGACCGAATAAATACCGTTGAGCGCTCTTGCTAAAGGTATGAGCAGATATTCGTACCTGAACGGAGGCCGCAATGACGCTTCCAAGAGCCGGAACATTTAAAAACGTGGTGTAGATATTGTTGATGGTGTCGACATCTCCCCAGCCATAGACAAACCATTGGAAAGCGTCATAGGTAGCAGAACAAGTTTGGACCCAATCGATAATGTAAAGACCATAGACTATAATAAGATGGAAAATAAGGAGTCAAATATTCGCATATGTCATACGGCTTGCTTTGCAAAAAAGTAAGTACCAAGAAGTTTGATAAAGCGCCGGTCTTTCGGAAAGTTAAGATAATAGACGTAAACCTGCATGGTTAACAATCCAAGCAGTGCCCAGTTGAAGATAATGCCTAGAAGCCGTGGCCCTAGCCTGATTAATTGCAATGAGCATGGTGATATAATATGAGAAGTCAGAGATGAAAACCCACAGCCAGATAAGGTCTTGGCGACTTGGACTTGGGTCTGCCGGGGAAGAAACGAAGGATGGAGCCATGGCCTTTGCTAATCGAACTAGAAAAAAAATGAAGGCTTGGACTGAAAGTGGAGTGGGGCCGAATTCTTAGACAAGCTCAAAGCTACTTATACACAAAATTCTCACATCAGGGCAATGTACGCCAGTAGAGCCTCTTGTAAGACAGGGAGACAGCCTGAGAAGAGGTCATCAGTGAATAATCTTCCTTTTGATTCGTATGCCCCAAGCAACATGTACCTGATCCTTATGCACCTGTCAAGGTAAGTAGGCTCGGGGACACGACAATGAAGGGTACTCGCGTCTTTTGCGAATGGTATGATTTCCGTAAACAGCGCATAATAAATCATATCGACGAGTATTCAATGCAAATTTCATTGGTGAGTATTTGTGTAAATAATTTTAGAAACCAAGAGCTTGAAGAATAGAGATAGATCCTAGTTGACACTCGGCGAGGCGGGCATGATGAAGATAAGAGGTCGAGCGCGTCACTGCGGAGCCTCTTGATGGATATGATAGGCAATTTTAAGTACGACACCGCGCTAGACCGTTGGCCACATGATTATAAGGCTGCATCTATACAATTGCAGGTGACTTGAGCTTCCCGTGCTCTAAAAGCGGGTGAAAAGACATAACCGAAGTCCCCATAATCTCTGGCAGGGCCTGATTTATTTGATGAAATCCGTCACCCTAAATTGCATCAGATTGCAATCGGTGTGGGTCACAGTGGGTGTGACCAGAATGTCACGCGTCACAGCATCTCACCGACCGGTCCTTATTTTTATTTGCAAAAACAGACTCTCAGATTGATCGTGTTCTGTACCTTCTCTTTTTCAAAGAATGGTTACAGAGAGCTCCTCGTTTACCGTTGTACTCACCCCCGGGCCATCAGTGGCACGCCGCCGAAAAGTCAGTCTGATACGAACAGTCCAAGCTTCTCAAGCGCAACCTTTGCTAAGGTGAGGTTATTTTGAAGAGAAAATATAAATTTGTGCAGTATCGGACTAAGATCGTCACCTGGTACAGCTCCCCATCTGACCTTTGCAGCTGCAGCATCGTGGGGCTAGAATCAGGGTGATTCCGTTTTGCGGTCTCCGTGAAGCACCCTTCAGACATTTCCGGGAACGCATTCCGACCCCTTACTAACTTATATACTAGTACGTATAACATAAGTGGCCGAGATGCGAGAATTCATCTCAAACTCCAACCCCGTCATGAATTGCGTAAAATCACGGTTGGCATGCCGCCGTTGACGTCGAAACTCCACGACGGTCCACTAGGCTATACGGGCGAACGCAAGATTTCAAAGTTGCTTCGGTGGGTTGAAAGAGGTGCGTGCGAGGCGCACTTCATCTAGTCTCTCCCCGGTAAGCAGCAGCCGCATTTCGACCCCATAAACGCGTATTAAGCACGTCTTGCTCACGGTATTGAGGATCTCCCCCCAGAGTTCCACGCAACATTATGCGTGTGTGTCCCTTGCCGGGTTTGGGACTGATACGTGGTGTGTAGGAAACATAATGCGACTCCAGAGGCAATTCTGCAGAGATTCTTTCACCTGTATCAAGCGACTGGCCATGGATATCGTGAAGATGCGCCCCTGGTGCTGACGTTTTACTGTTTTTACATACCGATTCATGAACCGCGCCCGGGCCCCGGGCTCTCGCATGGCCTGCTTTCAATATTGCTGTACGCTTTGATAAATTTTAACAACGTTGCCTATTATTGATGATCAAAGTACCGTTTTCGTCGGCTCATCTATCTAACTCTCCAAGCGCACCATCAGTGTCCCCGTATGGTGGTGCATCTCAAATGTATCTACCCAACTGGAGCACTAATGTGTTCTGCGTTTCTTCCTACGTATGTTCTCTCATACTACTTAAGGCTCGCTTCTACTCAGAGCCCCAGATGTGCGAAGAAGCTACGCGGACATGAGAAATTCCACTGGGTATGCGGCATACGCTGGAAAGCACGCCTTTCACTAAAATATTGACACTCGATTGTTAGCGAAATTGCCTCTTGGGTAAACTAGTACAGTATACACAAGTATCCAAGCCCCAGCTGATTAAATGCTCAAAGGAGAGCCACGGAATAACAAATGAATTATATAGATAATCAACGTTGCGTTGCCCATAAGGAAGACAGAATCCATTATATTGCCCATCAGCCTGAGGGGCTTAAAATGGAAACGGCAGCGTAGCAGATTCCTTTTAGCCGAAGACTTATTTCCAGTCCTTGGAGGGAGTCACATTTTCATCTGATTCCTTTGCGATGCTCAAAGGGATCATATTCGGGCCCACCTCCGATTCCACCGTCACGTTAATGTGCACCCCGTTGCCGGAATTGCGGTTGGGCACACGAAGGTTCATGCCACCAGACAGGGGTGTGTCCGAGTGTTCACGATGGAAGCCTTGAGTCGCCATGATCATACGGTTGTTGAAAATGACGAGAAGGGTGTTTGTGTATAACTTGCCGAGGATGACGCCGGAAACTTGATGTAGGCCATTTTCCAGCGTGAGGAAAAAGACCAAGTCAAGGATCGCTGTGATTGCAGTCAAAGTTCCTGTCTCGACTGTGAGGCGCACCACTGTTTTTTTTTGGAAGTTCAACAAAATAGTCATTAAGTAAGGTCTAAGACATACGTCGTGTCAGGACATTGTTCAAATGTCCAACCGCTCTTTCTTTGCTTCGTTGCAACTATAAGTCACAAGTTAAGTCAGATATGATATGCAATGCACATACTTAGTAATGGTGCTCCTCACATGGTATGTCATACTAATGACAATGACTGTGTCGACCAGCGCGCTACCGCCGAGGCGAAACCCAATCGAGCGCACAATCCCTACTCCACGATCACCCTCGACCGGAATTTTGAACATCTATACATAACGTCCTTGTCAATGGTATTGTATTTACGTTTGCCAATGCAATGCATCTGAGTAATTTAAATAGCTCGAGACTCACGAAGTATGAAACTGCCCCAGCGCCACCGAGCTGGACAAGTGCAAGGAAAATAATTAATCCAAAAATGATCTTGGACTTGGTAAACGAGTATATCCGCCAGCCAAAGAATATCTACCAGTAACCGAATACCGTTGAGCGCCTTTGCTTGAGGAAAGAACAAATATTCGTACCTGAACTGAGGTCGCAATGATGCTCCCGAGGGCCGGAACGTTTAAAAACGTGGTGTAGATATTGTTGATGGTGTCGACATCTCCCCAGCCATAGACAAACCATTGGAAAGCGTCATAGGTAGCAGAACAAGTTTGGACCCAATCGATAATATAAAGACCGTAGACTATAATAAGATAATAATAAAATATTCACAGATGTTTTATGGTGCGTTCTTCAAGAATTGACGTACCAAGAAATTTGATAAAGCGTCGGTCTCTGGGAAAGTTAAGATAAAAAACATAAACCTGCATGGTCAACAATCCAAGCAGCGCCCAGTTGAAGATAATGCCTAGAAGCCGTGGCCCTAGCCTGATTCATTACAATGAGCATGGTGAGATAATATGAGAAGTCAGAGATGAAAACCCACAGCCAGACAATGTCCTGGCGACTTGGACTTGGGTCTGCCAGGGATGGAACCATGACGCTGAGTAGCTTCTGCGAATCGAACTAGAAAAAAAGATTCAAGCCTGGACTGAGGAATACGGTGAGGCTGAATCCATAGACAAGCTTAAAGCTTCATATTGATATATTCTCAAGAGGTTTATGCTCCCAAAACGGATAAAAACACATGCATAGGTAACGGAAATCTCCACAATCTTCGCCTGTTCTGTGAGGGAGGGCTACTTACATAATCAAGAACATATTTGATGAAATCCGCCATCTCTAATTAAATCGGATTAGATGAGAAACCTCCGTGGGTCACAACCCTGTCGGCCAATGCTTTACATATTGAAGGGTGAGCGTTCCGAAGTTGGAAGTATCGGCGCCGGCCAACGGATAACTAGCCTAGACTTTGCATGGAAACGGTTTACAGCCTGAGCTGAAATTTCAAGAAGCTTATAACAGTGCTATGAGGTTCGGATCGCCTGTAGTTCGCCCCTATGCTCTGTAGCTCTCCCTCTCGACGTTTTCAGTGTGACAAAATATCATGAAATGCCAAGACAGACTCACCGACACTAAAATACCACGTATATCTTCAATTATTTAAGGGTGATCAGAGTTGGCCGATTTCGTGAATTTGATCCCGGACTGGTTGGTGGATTTTTCAGGAAGTTCGGAACGTTCGCCGAGCCAGATTGGTAGTGTCACACAAGGACCCACATATTGCCGATCCTATCTGCACCAGCAACCACAAGCTACTTATCTGCTCAATACTGAAAGCTGAAGTACTAAACGCCCCTACTTTAGACTGCGTTCCACCACAATGTATATTTTTGAGATGATTCGACTTAGTGGGATCTCTCCCACCGCCATTGCCTGTACTGGCAGTTTGATCCTGGGAGTGTACATCTTAGGGCAGTATGCGAGGGTGCGATCGGTAAGCTCCTACCTTGAACGTCATGTGTGAGGTTTCATGCCCAGAAAAAGATATGGGGAACCATCCCAATACGGGTTTTCCCCATATCACCCAAGAGTGTTCTGAGCAACTTTTTGCCGCAGACGGAATGGAATCCAAGGATTTTGTTCACTTGGACGGAACGGCACACATGTATGCAACGTAGATCCACTCTTTCTTGCTACAGCTAAACCACCCGCAGTGTATGAGTCTTCAGACACGATAGGCGTCATCAGTCTACTGTGGGGCCCTCCGAGTCTTTTTACATCTTCCCCAGAAGTTATACACCAGATCATGAATACCAAATCTCCGTTCGTGAAAACAAAGCAAGGACAAGAATTCGTTGGGTATGTATTATGTAATGATTTTGAAGGTGTTACCCCCCCGCTAAATTATGCACAGAGATATGGGCGTGAATGTTGTAGGGTCTGAGGGCAATACATGGAAGAGACATCGTGCGATCGTTTCCCCAGCATTTTCCAATGAAGGGTATGAAAGTTCTTGTGTTATTATCATCGATACGAATATTGTGCAGGTACAAGAAAGTTTGGGCTGAGACCTTGCGAACATACCAGGAAATATGGAACTATGAAAGCTGGGAAGACCAGTATTCGGTGTCGTTGCCTAATATGTATTTAATTACAAAGAAGGTATGTTTTGATTCTTCGAGTTTATTAAGCATTAAGATGGTTTTATGTGTGCTGTCACTCATACATAGCTAGCCTTATCCATCATCAGCTCTTGCGGTTTTAATATCCCGCTCACCTGGACGGACAAAGAGATGGACAAGGATGGTAAACTTACATTATATGGAATCCTGAAGACCGCAGCAAGTTCAATTTTCATAAGATATTTTGTCCCTAGATGGGCCTATTACCTTCACATTCCCAGGTACAATTGTTGTCAAGGTTGTTGACTCACAGTTGACTTAGCGGCTGACACCATTCGTTTAGCCTTCGCCTGGTAGACACTGCGTATAAGCAATTGGAGGCCTTTCTGGACAAGCAGGTTGCCCAGCGAAAGGAGGATATTGTCGAAGAAATCAAATCGGGGATGGACCCCCTTGAAGCCCAGCGAGACATTTTCAGTCGTCTTGTTTCTGCCAGCGTGAACGAAGGGAAGTCAGGACTCAGCGACCGAGAAATAAACGGAAACACTTTCATAATGCTCTTTGCGGGTCATGGTATGCTGCTCACGTCCTACCTTTTATTCGATTTTTGGGAAATAATGTTCGCAGAGACGACGGCACACACGCTTGCAGTGACTCTCATTCTCCTCGGTCTATATGAAGAGGAACAAGAACGTGTGCATACCAATATAAAGAATATTGTCGACGATCGCCTTCCCGTAAGTCCTCTTTTTCGGTTTCTTGCCGATGTTGCTGTACATGGCTACAGGTATTTGAGGATTATGATGCTCTTGAGCCTGTTGTACTACCCGTCGCATTCGAGAGCCTAAGGCTGTATCGTGAGCCATCCATTTCTGCATTATTGCCAGCTCAACCAACCACCGCGCTTTCCAAAGCTCCCGTTTACCTGATGATTCGCCAAGCATCCGAAGACACTACCCTCTCCCTCCCCAAAGCAGATGGATCGGGAACCACTGAATTATTTGTTCCTAAAGGCACAGAAGTCGTACTAGATTTGGTTGGCACTGGGGAGTGGTGATTCAATCATGCCATTATTTAAACTGATACAATAATACATCAGGCTACAACCGGAGGCATTATCCAGACGCGGACTCCTTCAAGCCATCGAATTTTGAAGGTCATCTGGATACAACATTTGCATTCTCGGTTGGACCACGGAGCTGTTTGGGACGCAAATTCGCGACAGTAGAGATAGTGTGCTTCCTTGCCACGATATTGCGTGATTGGAAGGTCGAAGTTGTGAGGAATGCAGGAGAAACAAGGGAGCAATGGCGAGAGCGGGTTTTAAAGCCGACATTCGAGGCTGTCATGATCTTGCCTGATTTGCCTCTGAAACTGGTGAGAAGGTAGGGTGTATGAAGGTAGTTCCAATTTCGCATTTGAAGTAGAGTTATCTACTTCAATGATTGTATATGGCCCAATGTAATTGTGCACTATTTTTTTCGCCCATCCTTTTGGTAAGGATAGGTTCATTGTAGACAGATATATGATCTGTCCTACCTCATGTGCTGTACTTGAATGGTACTGTGTATTCACTGAGTATGTCTGATGAACTTGACTTGCAATAGTTGCATCATGAGCAGCTATCAAGTTCCACAACACTTGTGTGAATTGTTTTACTCCTTTGAAAGGAGTATCCACTGCTAACACCTGCCTGGTTCTGGGCAGGTATCCACTGTTTAATTTGAACAGTGTGTATCCTGTGCAGGCACTTACTGAGCTATTCAGTGCAAACTCCACCATTGGGCATTTTTTGGTCCTATCCTTCTGATTGCTACACACTACTGTGCATAGTATTTGTCCTACAGCACAATTAGCTTGTTCTGTTGCTCCATCTGTTTGAGGGTGAAACATGGTTGACATGAGTAACTTTGTGCCCACTATTGAAAGAGGTGAACATGGAAAGGAGAATGAGAATGAAATATAGACAATGAAAGAGGTGAACATGAAAAGGAGAATGAAAATGAAAGAGGAGAATGAGAAAGAAGTGTAAGAGGGGTTCCCCTTACATATTCGTGCACCAGTGGTGAGCATTTCCCTATTCGTCTGTTCCATGTCTGAAATGCTTTGTGATTTCGCCCCCAGCAGGTCCTGAGCATCCTTGGTACTCCCCTTCCAAGCTAGAGGGAGGATGTGTATTGCAGATGCTCTAACATCTCCTACTTTGTACAATTTCCAGGGATTGTGGTTTGGGAGCACAATTTCTAATTGGGAGACCAATTTGTCTTGAGCGATACATCCAAGGAGTTCCAGTATAGTCTATTGAGTTCCATTTTCCCACATATGTCCCCTCTCTGTAACCAGGTCAATGTTGATACAAATCTTCTGTCAAATTTTGTAAATTCAATTTGGTCCCAAACCGAGTGCAGAGCCTCTCCAAATCTTCCACAGTCCATTGTTCTTCTAGTCTTGCTCCTGGGTAACTGTCCATGATCTCCTCCTTGAATCACGAGTACTTGGGCGATCCTTTGTTGTGTTCTGGAAGTGTCTTCCAGTATTCGGCCTCTCTCCTTGGGATATAATAGGGTGTATATTTAACCTTTTCTGATTCGTCTAGTCCACCTGATTTAGCTATTAGTTCAAAGTTATCAAGGTGTTCCAAGGAATGGGGATCATTTGAGTTGAACTGAGGACCTTGGTACAAGGCTTTAGGAGGTAGAGAAAACATGTCAGCTAGTGATCATGTATTAAAATGAGGTACCACTTAGCGACAAATCCTTTTCTGTAAACTGTTGTTTATCTTCCTCTACCTCCTGATGCTCTGGTACTGTGTAAGGTTTTTGAGAGGGTAAGTACCCTGAAAGAACTATTGAAACCTCTGACTGTTGACTGTGAATCAGGAGTTTAGAGGAGGTTCGATCCAAATCCCTGCAGTGGTCACTTGAATAGGAAGATCAGTACTTCTGTTGTGCAGGGAATGGATAGACAAAGAAGAGGTTTGATAGGTTTTAGGGAGATAAGGATTGAAATGTTTAAGGAAAAGTAAAAGGTAACTTAGAGGTTTTGAATATGATTATGGGTTTCAATTATAGCGAGGTATTGTTTTGTCCTGAGGTACAAGTGGATTGAAACCAAAGTTGTATCATCACACATAGATAGGACTCATTTGAGGAAATACAATAGAAAACAAGATGAAGATTTTTAAAGGTAGTGTGTGTGTATCCCTAGTAATTGACTCAGGGAGGGAAGTGATCCCCAGAGTCCTTCGACCAGTTCCTTATATAGAAAACTTCCTCTCCCTTGGCATCTAAATCCTACCTCAGTTTTCTCCATTCTTATCTGTACCAAGGCTCTATCCCTATTGTTACAACTGATTGAGTTTTGTAGATGTAACCTCCATTTGTATGTCCCAAAATAGATCCCTCAGTAGCATGTGATTCTTAATTGATTCTGCCTGGTCCCAAGTGGTAGGTCAAGTGGCTCCCGTGACCATTTCCAGAGTTCTCATCCATCTCTCCTTTTCATCCAACATATTCTTGTCTCTCTTTATCCTCTTGTATGTGTATACATGTCGAGTACAATATTTGGGACCTAGCAGAACCCACCCTGTTCAATGGCCCTGGTAAATCACCTCAAAAAACATCCCCAAGCATGGAAACAATATCAAGGGGTTTTGCTCAGGCTGGATGGTGATGTTGGGCAACAGCTGCAAGAAACCCTGGACAGTCATTTTCAGAAAGGGGGTGTTAAGGTTCCTTTCATCCCAGAGTGACTCACTTTGGCCATTGTGAAGGTGCTTGCAGCCTGTGACCTGGTAAGTAAACAATATTTCATCAGTGGATTCCTCATTGCTAATCTACTCAGCATTATAGCCACTATCATTGGTCAATAAGGAGGAATTCCATGATGTTATCAGACTCCTTAAGCCTGAGATCTGTTCTCAGGATATTCCAGGTAGAAAGGCCATGGCCAAACTGGTGATGCAGGAGTGCAAGAAGGAGAAGGTGGCAATGAAAGAATGTCTAAAGGTACTGGTGTTCTTTCATCACTCGATCCCTAGACCCTTACTCACAAGTCTTTAGGTGGCTCCTGGCAAAATCAGCTGTACCATCAACTACTGGTCATCATCCCCAATGGACTCTTACATTGGTACAACCGGGCACTACATTGGTGTCAATGGAGAGCTGTGGAGCATGGAAAAGGAGCTCCTGGGATTCAAAGTGTTACATGGCCTGCACAGTGGTGACAACCTAGCAGAATGCCACAGGTGTTTTGGACAAACTTGAGATACATGGCAAAGTATGCACATTTCTTCATTGAGTGGGAATCCCACATTGTGAGTGTTGATCATTCGTCATTCAGCTCAGAACTGACAATGTGACCAATAATGATCCCATGATGCAAGCAATTGAATCAAAGCTACAAGCCCATGGAATTTCAGTAATGGAATGGGATGAAGAAAGCAACCACATGGTGTGGAATGATTTCCACACTGTAACCACTGACATATATTGCACCCTCAGATGTATGCCACACATCTACAACCTTGGTGTCATGGATATGCTTAAGGCACTCACTTCAGCACCATTTTGGGATACACAAGCTGCAGCTGAAGCCAAACTCACAGATAACAATCTCAAGGATCCCATGGTGGCGCTCAGAGGTTTAATTGCAGCCGCAAGTCATTCTCACCGCCATCAATGAATGGCAAACTGATATCAATGCATTTAAGAACAGCTGCACACCTCATCACAATGCAAGGATGTGTTCCAAAACTTCCAGGCAAGTGAATACAGCTATGAGAAGAAAATTAATGGTGATGTAGTAGGAGCTCACAAGCTTCTCCTTGATGTTCTCACCCAGTGGTCTTCAACATACTTTATGCTGGAACATGGAGTGAGGTTACACAAGGTTCATCTTTCAATGATCATCATACAGTCTTCTCACCAATGTATCATCCTAGGCTCTAGTGATGGACACAGTTCAGTCCAAAGAGGTTCAATCTGGTTCAGTTGACGTCCCCACCACACCACCATCACCACCACCCTGCCACCACCACAGTCCACCAAACCACCACTGCTGCTGCTGATGTTGCCACCACACCCCCAGCACCCCCACTTACACCTACACCGCATCCACACAGCCCTACCAGCACTGCATCACCAGCACCTTGCTATAAGGGCAACCTCAGAGGCTAGTGGAATATCACACTATAGCCTGGCAGGTGGGAATCCAAAGGTATATAAGTGTACATGATGCTACATACATAGATACATACCTGGCAGGTGGGAATCCAAAGAGAAAAGCCTAGGGCTCCCACTGCTGAAGTAACTGCCTAATGAGGGAATAACTCCAAAATAACCAGCAGTATGATTACGTATGCAAGAGCACACGCTCTTGCATATATGAGCATGCTGACTAATGGGCGCTTAAACGGCCCCAAGTGCCGAGAAGAGAATAAGAAAGATAGGGAGCAGAGGAGGGGAAATGAGGAAGAATAGATAAAACTGATGGAAAAATCAAGGAATGTGGAGTCATAGGGATCTCTCAGGGGTTCCCCTTACATCACCTCCCTTCTAGAGTGTGATGTCCTGACACACTGAGACCTATGGGAGGCACAAGTGGGATTTGACGAAAGGTGTCAAAATCTGCTACACGAATACAATGAGGGGCACCTGGGTGGAGGCGATGGAAGTTGGTAATAAGGTCTGGGGCTGCTAAATCTGCTTTGGGGATCCACTCATCGTGCTCAGATCCATAGCCCTTCCACCTAACCTTATATTCGAGTCTTCCACGGTGAAGCTGACTGTCCAAGATCTGTTCAACCTCGTAGTGCTCATCTCCTACAAGGACTGGGGGTGGAGGTGGTTAAGCCTTCCAACCAGGAATGGGATCTGGAGGGGCTGGGAGGAGTTTGACCACAGGGAAAACAGGGTGTAGGCAACTCATAGACTTGGGGAGTCGAAGACGGTAAGCATGGGAGCCAACCTTGTGTTCCACTAGGAAGGGGCCTAAGTTTCGGTGTGACAATTTCTTCAAGGGACAAGTGGTATTGATATCGCTTGCATCTAAGAAGACTTTGTCACCGGGAACAAAGGCAGGGGCTGGCACTCGGCGGCAATTATAGTACTGAGCCATGTCTTCCTTGGCCTTTACTAGGGTAGCTCGGGCTTTGGACAGGGAGTCAGCCATTCGTTGCTTAAACTCGTTCACAGCCTCTTTCCTAGATGGTTGCTGGTGAGGTTCGAAGCCCATCCGTGGGTAGTGACCAGAGTCAAGCATGAAGGGAGTCTGTTTTGTGGATGAATGGATGTGGTTGTTGTACTGGAACTCTGCAAGGGGCAAGAGGTTGTCCCAGTCGTCCTGTCATTCATTCACAAATAGACGTAGATATTGCTTGAGCTTTTGGTTGACACGTTCTGTTTGTCCATCTGTTTGTGGGTGGTACAAAGTAGAGGCAGCTACCTTGATACCCAGAAGTCTGTACAGTTACGAGTGAACTCACTGACAAACTGTGTACCTCAGTCTGAAACCACATGGAAGGGAAGGCCATAGTGTCTCCAAACATGATCCCTAAAGAGGTGAGAGGCTCCTAATGCTGTAATCGTAGTCAGGGTGGGGATGAAGTGAGAACGTTTGGATAAGGAGTCTACAACAACCATCACAGCATCATACCCATGCAACTCTGGGAGTTCAACAATAAAGTTGACACTGACTGTCTCCCAACGCTGTTCAGGAACCTCTAAAGGGTGTAGTTCTCCAACAGGCAGCCGGCGTTGAGCCTTGGTGCATAGGCAGAGGTCGCATGTCCTCGTGTAGCTACCAATGTAGCAAGACATATGAGGCCACCAATAGTTCTGAGAGACAAGCTCCAGGGTCTTCCAGCATCCAGTATGGCCAGCAATACGGGTGTTGTGATGTTGGGAGACAATTCGACGTTGTAAGTCATGCTGATCAGGAACATATACCTTTCCACAGAACAGGAGTGTACCATCTCTCTGATGACCTCACAGACTTCCCTGTGGTCTTGCGAAGCTCCTTGGTGGCGTGTGCAACTGACTCTTCAAGCTCTCCTTCCTTGGTGCCACTGCGAATGTCCCTCAAGATGTTGTGCTCTTCACCTGTGAATTCCAGTCCTTCTAGTGCGTGAATGACAAAGAGTTCTGGTTGGAGAAGTACCAAGTTATCATTGTCATTTGAGCCTGTACCATGATCAGATTGGCGAGAGAGTGTGTCCGACTTGCCCATTGTTTTGCCTGGGCAATGGTACAGATTGTAGTTGAACCGAGATAGGTAGAGTGACCAGCAAGCTTGGTGGCGGTTGAGCTTCTTAGATGTGCGGAAGTACTCAAGGTTTTTGTGGTTGGTCCAGATCTCGACACGGTGTCTTGCCCCCTCAAGGAAATATTGCCACTCTTCGAGGGCACAGATGATGGCGAGCATTTCTTGTCATGGATTTCGTAGTTGCGCTCCACTTGACTGATACTCTTGGAGAGGAAGGCTATAGGGTGCCATTTGTTATTGCTTTTGGATTGCTGAGAGAGAACAGCCCCAGTTGCGAAGTCTGAGCTATCTGCCTCAACATGATATGGGAGGTCATCATCTGGGAATGTGAGGATGGGTGCAGACATCACCAATCTCTTTATTGTGTCAAAAGTGGCTTGTTGAGGTGGTCCCCATGTTCGAGGATTGTCCTTGCGAAGCAGGTCAAACATCGTACGAGCGTGGTGTGAGAACTTCTCAATGAAATGATGGTATACGTTTGCAAAGCCAAGGAATGACTGCACCTCCTTCTTGTTGTTAGGGATTGGCCACTCAGCAACACCAGCAACCTTGATCAGATCCATCTCGGCTTTCCTGTGCGAAATAATGAGACCTAGGTATTCTATCTTGGTCTTGTCAAAGTCGCACTTATCGGGACGTAAATAAAGCTTGTGTTCTCTGAGACGCTGGACCACCTTCCGTACAACTTTGTGGTGCTTCTGCAGATCCTCCGAAAATATCAGGATGTCATCCAGGTAATGCACATGACACCTTCAGCAATGAGGTCATGAAAGATGTCGTTCATCATGGTCTGAAAAGTGGCAGGGCTGTTAGTGAGGCCAAAAAACATCACTAAAGGTTCAAATAGTCCCCGATTTGTCCTGAATGCCGCCTTCCACTCATCGCCCTCTTTGATCCTGACATTGTTAAAACCCCAGCAAACATCGAGCTTGGTAAAGTAGTGGGCCCCTCGTAGACTGTTGACGAGGTCTGAGATCAAAGGAAGAGGGTAACGATTCTTGATAGTCATTGCATTTAACACCCGATAGTCTTGGACAAACCATAGGGTGCCGTCCTTCTTCTTGACAAAGAACACTGGTGAAGCCATTGGTGACTTTGATGGTTGTATACATCTGGTGTGTAGATTCTCCTCGAGGAACTTGTCCAGTTCAGCCTGTTCTCCTGGTGACAAGGGGTACACCTTATGGGTTGGCTCCTGGTTCTAGTTCTATGGCATGGTCCCATGGCTTGCATTCTGGAAGCTTGTCAAATGACTCCTTTGCAAAGATGTCTTCGTAGTCAGACAGGTAATCTGGAAGAGTGTCTGAAGGTTGGGAGTTATGCCAGGCTGCTTCTGCAAGTCGTTGAGACGTTGTTGAAGAAGCACGAATGAATTTGTCCTGGGGAGAGAGCATAGTGACTAGAATACGGTCACCCTCTTCTATAGCTTCGTCAGATGTGTCTTTGGCCATTTCAGAATCGCCTCCATATTGTCACTGGGGGCATGAGCATATTTTTAGGGTAAAAAATGTGATAAAAATGCTTTTTCCTTACAGATTATTCATTCACTGTTCTGGTTGAAAAATCTCCCAAAAATGCTGCTTTTTTATCAAGTTTTAGGACCTGAAAATCTGGTACATACTTCACATTTCTAGGCATGGGAAATGGATGTAAAATGTGAGAAATAATGAATTTACTCATTGATTTCATGCCACAAAAATGCAAGGACAATCTTGGTTTTCATTGACATTTTCAACAGAAAAGAACCAAAATTTATCCAAGATTTCATAGTAAAAAAAAGGTGAGAAAATTAGTAAAATATATGAGATTTTCATGAGATTTTTCAAAACTATTAGCCAATGAATAATCCAACATTTTTCTTCAGTTTTTGCAAGGAAAAACCTGATGGATAAATGTTTATCCAATGGATAATCATTCACCCATGGGCAATATATAACAAGTTTTCTGAACCGAAAAGGCAATGAAAAAGTCAATGGATAAGAGTTTATCCCTTGGATAATCATTCACCCATAGGCAATATATAACAAGTTTTCTGAACTGAAAAAGTAATGAAAAAGTCAATGGATAAGAGTTTATCCCTTGGATAATCATTCACCCATAGGCAATATATAACAAGTTTTCTGAACTGAAAAAGTAATGAAAAAGTCAATGGATAAGAGTTTATCCCTTGGATAATCATTCTTCCATATGGGGTAAATGTTCTGCCTATGGCAGAATGATTATCCAAGGGATAAACTCTTATCCATTGACTTTTTCATTGCCTTTTCGGTTCAGAAAACTTGTTATATATTGCCCATGGGTGAATGATTATCCATTGGATAAACATTTATCCATCAGGTTTTTCCTTGCAAAAACTGAAGAAAAATGTTGGATTATTCATTGGCTAATAGTTTTGAAAAATCTCATGAAAATCTCATATATTTTACTAATTTTCTCACCTTTTTTTTACTATGAAATCTTGGATAAATTTTGGTTCTTTTCTGTTGAAAATGTCAATGAAAACCAAGATTGTCCTTGCATTTTTGTGGCATGAAATCAATGAGTAAATTCATTATTTCTCACATTTTACATCCATTTCCCATGCCTAGAAATGTGAAGTATGTACCAGATTTTCAGGTCCTAAAACTTGATAAAAAAGCAGCATTTTTGGGAGATTTTTCAACCAGAACAGTGAATGAATAATCTGTAAGGAAAAAGCATTTTTATCACATTTTTTACCCTAAAATTATGCTCATGCCCCCAGTGTGTTGACTCAGGAGGAGTCCTTCTTTGGCTATTGATCCACCTGAATCATGCATGAGAATAGGGCAAGGACCGATACGGCAGGTACGCAGTTGCAAGGCTTTCTGGTGTTCTTCCTTGATGATGTTGCAACATGTGTGGCAATGGGAAGGACAGCGAGTCATCCGTACTTCTTGAGACTTCCAGTTGACTTCTGGGTTGTGGTCTTGAAGCCAGGTGTAGCCAAGGATCATACGTTGACAGCCTAGGTGCGTAACAGCAAATACGGCTCTTTCGGCATGGTCTTTGTACTGCAGGATTAGATCAATGACTTTGGTGATAGATCCAGATTCATTGGGTGAGCCATCCACATTGTACACAGGAATAGGATGAGAGAGTGGTCATGCCGTGAGATGGTTTTCTTGTACGAATCCCAAGTCAATAAACAGACCAGTAGCTCCAGAGTCAAGTAGGGCACGAACCGACTTGATTTCCACTGTATCAGTGGTTTGGACCTCAACTGGGAGAGAGAGGGAGTTTGGGCCTGGGGTGGAGGCAACAACATACTGTGCAGGAAGATTTCATTCCCATTTTTTACGATGGAAGCGAGTAAGAGGTCGGGAAGGAGTTAAGGGTTGTGTGTCTAGCATTTCGATGTCCATTGCTGAAGAATCAGGTTCCGAATCTGTATATTCATTGTTTACCTGATTATACAGCAATGGAGCGAAACGATTGGAAGTTGGCAGCAGGGGCACACTATTCACCTGCTGTGTGACACAAAATCCTCTTCTTCCTCTTCCTGAAGCTCTGGGCCATCTTCCTTGATAGAGCTTGCGACTCTAGGATCGGTGGATGACAGCAAGTGGGCAATCCATTCGTCTTTCTCTTTGGTGGTCATGGTATGAACATCGAAGGCTTGGGGGCATTCTCGAACAGAGTGGCCTGGTTTTCCACACCTATGACAGACAAGAGAACTGGGTTGGTGATGGCGAGCAGCATCTACCTCCATTGCCACTGGTTGGATGCCCATAGTAACAATAGGTGGGGCTGCCTGAAGCTGTGGTGCCAATTCTGATTGGTGAGGTGGCTGTGGATTTCTGTGACTGACACCAACAGAGATGGCAGAGGGATGGGTAGAAGTATTCAGCGTAGCACGTGAGGCACTTTGAAAGCCTTTGTTGGCAGCACGTGCTTGTGAGATTGTCCTAGCCACTGAAAACCATTCAGAAAGGTCATCGTCCGACAGGCATCCATCAACCATATTAGCAATCCGGCTTTGGATAGAAGGGTCAAGACCGTGGCAGAATTTCATGACAAGGGAGGCCTGCTGTACTGTCACCGGAATCACAGATCCCAGATCTAGCCTCCCAAATAACAAACCGGAAGACAACCCCGATGACGATGACAACATCAACAATAACAAGGACAATGATGACAATGAAGAAGATGAAGGGAAGGCTATGCTAAAAGCTTTGAAACAGATAGCCAAGCACATGGGAACTCCAAATAAAAGCCAAACCGGAAAAAAAAACTCTGCAAACCTGACACCTTTGATGGATCGGATTCCCAAAAGCTCCATCCCTTCCTCCTTCAATGCAAGCTCTACTTCCGTGACCGTCCTCAGACCTTTTCCGGGCCTGTTCTCTGTATCCAGACTTCTCAACCAGCTCCTCAAACTCATTGATATAGTCATCAACGGTACGGCAATTCTGATAATATTGACGCGATTCGAGTTTGGTCTGGGTAGTAGTTTCTTCATGGGGAAGGAAGAATGTTGACTTGAATGCCTTCTTGAAAGATATCCAGGTAGAATGGGTAGGATGACATGTTCTAGTTTCCATTTTGAAGATACGTGTGGCGAAGGATGAAGCACGACCAGATTTCATGAATGACAGGGCCCACAAGACTTTTGCGTGATCATTGGCGAAGTGAATTGGGCACAGGGCAAGGTAGAGTTTGCAGGAGTTCAAGAAGGCTCATCCTTTTTCTCTGTCACCATTGAAGTCAGCAGGAGTAGCAGGAGTGGCGTGTTTTTGAGTAGTAGGGGGGGAGAGGGATGAGGTCATAAGGTTAGTGACATCATGGTTCAAGGTGTGCACCTGGATATCTGTCTGTTGAACCTGTTGTGCCATTAGTTCCTTCTGTTCTCTCTCAGCATGTAAGGCAACCTCCAGAACTGCGACACGCTGGTGTAGCTCATTGTAAGCCACTTGGAAATCAAAGGGATTCGGGTCTTCTGATATGGGTGTAGACATGGTAGAGGTAGATGGAGTATTAGAGAGTGTACCAGAGGGATTCTGAGCTGCTATATGTCTGAAGATATCAATTCAGAGATGATGGCGACAGTGACTGGTCCAGTAAGTTGGCAGGCTTTTCTACTATAAGGGCAACCTCCAAGGCTAGTGGAATATCACACTATAGCCTGGCAGGTGGGAATCCAAAGGTATATAAGTGTACATGATCCTACATACATAGATACATACCTGGCAGGTGGGAATCCAAAGAGAAAAGCCTAGGGCTCCCACTGCTGAAGTAACTGCCTAATGAGGGAATAACTCCGAAATAACCAGCAGTATGATTACGTACGCAAGAGCACATGCTCTTGCATACATGAGCATGCTGACTAATGGGTGCTTAAACGGCCCCAAGCGCCAAGAAGAGAATAAGAAAGATAGGGAGCAGAGGAGGGGAAATGAGGAAGAATAGATAAAACTGATGGAAAAATCAAGGAATGTGGAGTCATAGGGATCTCTCAGGGGTTCCCCTTACACTTGCCATCTCCAGCACCTCACCATCCCCAGCACCTTGCCATCCCCACCCCCACGCCCCCCACTGTCATTGCCACCCCCCTTGTGGGCAGGGATGTGGCACACACACCACCACCACACCCATGCCTGCTGCCATCCTCACCAGCACATGCAGTGTGCACACACACCTGTACCCACATCCCCACCACCTTCATCCCCATCCACACAGCCCCCAACCCTATCCCCATCCACGCAGAACACCCACCACCATCCTCACCAGTGCACACACACCTGTAGCCACATCCCTGCCGCCTTCATCACCATCCACATGGCCCCAACCCCTATCCCCATCCACATGGACCCCACCACCATCCTGCCACCACACCCCACCCCTACCATTCCACCACCACCACCACGCCCCTATCTCACCCACATGTATTTAGTGTTTAGAGTAGCTAAATATAATTTTTATTATTATTGACATTTGAACCAGTTTAGAACTGGCTCAGAGCTGGTTCAGAACTGACTCATGAACTGAATAGACAGCAAACTGAACTGTGAGCTGGTAACCAGCAAATCATCAGTTCAGTTCATGAACAGAACAGAACAGAAATGAACCACATCCATCACTACTAGTAGGCTCTCAATGCCATGTGTTCACACTCTGACTTTGAAGATGCACTAGAGAAGTTCAAAATCACACATGCAGGGTGGAGTAGAATTGAGATGATTGTAGAAATTCTGTCAGTGAGCTGTCTTGCTTGACTTATTCTTGAAGTACTAACCTCTGGGGAATAGAAGGCACACACTGGACAGCAACTATTATCAGCAGACAGCCATCCCACCCTGTACATGGCCATCCTGGCACTTGAATACCTGCAAACCAAGTGGGGAAAAACTGCAAGATAAGTATGATTCTCACTGTAAGAAGGTAGATTCTTACAGTAGCATATATGCTACTAATTAGGGTATATAAGTCACCAGAGTGGCTTATGGGTTGTATTATATAAGCCGCCCACTAGGGGCACCTGTAGGTAGTGGACAACTATACAGTTGTCCACAAGTAATTAGATAAGCAATCAGACTTACTTGTAACCACACAACTCGCAGACACCAATAAACTATTGGCACAGTCTGTCCAGTGTGAACACTACACTAGAGGCATGCCAAAATTTTCTGACCCAGAAAACCCTATGGAAAATCTTCAGAAATGGTTGAGGATGCCAATGATTTATCAAGATAGGAAAACTGTTTGAAAACATAATGTTTGCCAATGATTTTCTGATCCCAGGAAACTTTAATAACATCACTTGAGAAAATTGAGAGAAAACCCATGGGAAAATAGCTTTTTCCATGTTTTCCCATGTTTTCCCATGTTTTCCCATGTTTTCCACTGTTTTCCCATTTTTCCCTCTCAATTTTCTCAACCTATTCTGAGTGATCTTATCAAAGTTTCCTGGGATCAGAAAATCATTGGCAAACATTCTGTTTTCACACAGTTTTCCTATCCAGATAAACCATTGGCATACTCAACCATTTCTGAAGATTTTCCATAGGGTTTTCTGGGTCAGAAAATTTTGGCATGCCTCCAGTGCTAGGTTTCTTACACATTTTTGACTGCCAAAACTATTGGCAGCACTGCAATAAAAAAGATCAAACTGATCTTTTTACCCAAACCGACAAGTTTAACACTTGCTGGAATTCTTGGAAACAGTAAACAGATGTTTACTGTTTATTCTTCTAAATCAATAGAAGAACACCACAGTGTGGCTGATAGATTGTAGATCTATGGTTTTGATAAGAATCAAAGCCAAACGTCTAGATCTGGAGAGGATCCAGATACATCTGGGGCCACAGCCAAGGGCCCAGACAGGAGAATTGAGCATGCCCATGACGTGGACAGGCGAACAGGAACACGGACGAGGATAGCTAGTCCTCATATCACTACGATGCCCATAGCTTTCAACTCTAGGAGTTGAAAGTGAGTATTGGTGGATCTAAGAAGATCTGCACCGGAGGAATCAGAAACAGACGATATATCATCTGTAAAGAGAACTAAAAGAACTTTGACTATGTCGAAGTTACAATTGTCTCTTGATGAGTTGAGAGAGCCGCTGACTAGTGACATGTACAATTTGCTGGGGGTGTGAATGTTGCAGCTCCCACATGTCCAAGAACATTGCAGATCGCAAAGTTCACCGTCCCAAACAGGGATGATAGAGCAAGGGTCGGTGTGCCAGGATGAAGAAACCTGGCGATACGAATGTACAACCAGACACATTGCCTGGATGATTATGGCTCTCAAAGAGAGTCGTAAACATGTAGACACTACGTGTGAAGTGAGCCAGTGAGTGGCTGAGGCAGCTCATGCAGTGGATGATGCCACGAACCAACTCCAAACACTAGGAGATGGTATGGAACTGTTAATACAGTCCTTGGAGGAGGGAGTACAGGGACCTTTGCAAGGAAAGGCCCCCGAGTGTGGCAACAATCCCAATAGGGATCGTGACGTTGACTGCAAAGCAGAGAAGGCTCACAGGAAGCAAGACAGCAGAGGATGCCACCTCCGTCTGGTCTGAGCACTAGAAGTGGTCCTTGAGAACCTAGTGCCATGATAGAACAAGACAGCGTCAGTACGTGCTGGCATACTGAGGAGGAGATGGATCGTGAGCTAGAGGCTCGCGATAGAGAAAATATCCACAAAGGAATTTGCAGATCAAAAAAAACTTATGATGAGCAAGAAGTGCTCAAAGCAGTGACCCAACAGTCACTGCAGGAGATGATGAAGTCTGACACTGATAGTGTCAGTACCACGACTAGCATTCACGTTAGTCTTGAACGCGAGTTCGATCACTGGGATAGGATTGAAAAAGCAGTGCGATGGAAGCACTGTGTGCTAGAGGTCCATGCTAAACACGCGGATAAATTAGTCGAAGAAGCATATACTGTGGGGATCGAAGGCGAGGCCTTCGATAAACTGATCGAGTCCACGAGAGTAGCTCGATCCATCCTCAGTAGCAGCTATAGACTGAGGGATGCGTTTCTAATGGCTGACAAACGTCGACCGTTGTATCAGATTGACGAAGACATCGTCGATCCACCAGTGCAGCAGGACGTGAATACTCACGTCCCCCGGCTGCACAGGCAGATACAAGTGATACTGCGTGTGGTATCACTGGCAGTCACGGATCCTGAACGAAGGATCCAGGAGGCAGGAGGAAATCTGTCTGCATATGTAGATGGAGTCGCAAAGATGGTGCAAGCTGCCCTTGAGAAACACAAGGACAGCGAGCCAGACAAGTCCATGCTTGCCAAAGCCAGAGTAAAACTCCCTCACTCAGCAGAATATGCTGGGAAAGCGGATCTCGAAGAATTCGAGAACTTCGTCTCAGGGATCCTGAGATGGTTAGGCATGAATAGTCTATTGGGACTGTCCAGCACGGAACTCCAATTAAATTATTTAGGCACGTGCCTCAAGGGTGAAGCATTGGAGTGGTATGCTCAAAATATCAAGCGTCATGATTGAGTCATGATCGACTGGACCCTGGAAAGTGCAATCGCTGGGTTACAACAGTGATTCCTTCATGCACTCACACACAGGCATGTGTCAAATAAGTTCGATACAATTGTGCAAGGGACCAGAACTGTTCAGGAATTACTGAATGATATTACAAAGTACGCTGTGTGAATGATACATCCGCCGGATGAGTATATGATCCGCAAACAGTTCGTAGCAGCGCTTAGAGAAGCACTGCGTCATGAAGTCTTAAAATTAGGCTATACGACAGAATTCAGTGCAATAACTGAATTATATGAAGCTGCAAAGGCGGTAGAGGATGCGTTTCGATATGACATCGGGTCGCGAAGAATGGAACCTAGCAGCACGCATGCACTGCAGGCAAAGCCAATGTCAACAATTAGTCGAAATCAGGCTGGGCCGAGCTCGTCCTGAGCTCCCAACACAGGAAGCCATCCTACTGCAAAGCAGACAATATATCGTCCGCCTAATGCTCGACCTCAAGCTGAAATGAGGCCAAGTATACCCCAAGCAGGGGTACAGGCTACGCAAAGAGCTGGAGCTATTGTCGCTTCATGTCCTTCGCAAAAACCTTCTGGAGGTTCAGGGGGTCAGGGATGTAGCACAGAGATAATGTGCTACGAGTGTGGACAGGTCGGGGATATCAAGCCAAATTGCCTGCAATGGAAGAACAAACCACGCATAGCAGGTGCATGGTTGGAAGAAGTGGTTGAACACTCAGGGAGTGCTCAAGAAAGGGAGGAGGAGCCACCAAGTGGCGAACGAGATGAGTGAATGGACGTCCAAGATGACCATGAGAGCAAAATCAGCGATCTATTGGGACCGTCCAGCACAGAACTCCAATTAAACTATTTAGGCACTCACCTCAAGGGTGAGGCATTGGAGTGGTACACTCAAAAGATCGAGCATCATGATCAAGTTGTAATCAACTGGACCTTGGAAAGTGAAATCGCTGGGTTACAATAGCGGTTCCTTCATGCACTCACACACAGGCATGCGTCGAATAAGTTCGACACAATTGTGCAAGGGACCAGAACTGTTCAGGAATTACTGAACAATATTATGAAGTATGCAGTGCAGATGATACATCTGCTGGATGAGTATATGATCTGCAAACAGTGTGTAGCAGCGCTTCGAGAAGTGCTGTGTCATGAAGTCTTAAAATTAGGCTACACAACAGAATTCAGTTGAATGACTGAGTTATATGAAGCCGCAAAGGCTGTAGAAGATGCGTCTTGATATGACATCGGGTCGTGTAAGATGGAGCCTAGCAGCGCTCATGCGTTGCAGGCAAAGCCAACTTCGACAACTAGTCGAAATCAGGCTGTGCCAAGCTTGTCTCAAGCTCCCAACACTAGAGGCAGGGAAAAATTTTCCGGATGGGGAAACCATGAGGAAAATCTTGAGAAATGGTTGGGTTTGCCAATGATTTGCTGAACAGGAAAATTAAGGGAAAATCTAATATTTGCCAAGGATTTTCTGGCTCTGTGAAACTTTCACAAGATCTCTTGGAACCTGGGAAAACATTCAGTAAAAACATGGGAAAATCATGGGTATGACAAAGTTTTTCTGATTAGTCAAATTCTTGGCAGACTGATAGTTTTCCAAAGATTTTCTGAGCCCATCAAATCTTCAGAAATCCCTATGAATTGCATCATCAAAATCAACAGAAAAAGTATGATTTTCCTGGGATTCCCTGATATGGGGAATTCCAAGGAAATCTATGACTTCCTGGGTGGAGAAAATCACCATGAAACTCACATGAGAACACATATGGTTCTCTAGATTTTCTAGACAGGGAAACTGAATGGAAAATTGTATGTATTTCTGCATTTTTCCCAAGCAGCAAATGGGTCTAAGATTAAAAGAATGTCAGAAAATTAAGTCAAGTTTTTCTGGGTCAGGAAAATCTTAGGAATGTGTGAATTGGACTGAATTGGAATTGGAATGAATTGGACAGAATCAGAATGAATTGGACAGAATCAGAATGAATTGGATGAATTGGACTGAATCAGAATGAATTGGACAGAATCAGAATGAATTGGACAGAATCAGAATGAATTGGACAGAATCAGAATGAATTGGACTGAATTGGACTGAATCAGAATGAATTGGACTGAATCAGAATGAATCAGAGTGAAGTGGAGGCAAGCGAAATGAACCAGAGTGAATCAGAGAGTTGGAACAAATCTGAGCATATTGGAACAAATCGGGGCAAATCGGAGCAATGTGAAGGAATCATGACCAAGAGCAAGGAGTTGTGAACACCAATCAGAACCAAGAGCTAGGAGTTAGGAGTGAACAGGGGCAAGAAGCGAGGAGCAAGGAGTGACTGAGAGCAAGGAGTGATGGGAGTGACAAGTAGTGACTGGAGTGACAAGTGGCAAGTGGTGAATGGAGTGACTGGTAGGAAGGAGTGACTGAAGTGACTGGGGGCAAGTAGTGATCAGAGTGACCAGGCTCAAGGCTTGCCAAGTATACACAGGGATGGGGATGCATGAACACAAATCAGAACCAGGAGCTAAGAGAACGGAGTGAGCAGCCTGAGGAGTGAGTGACAAGGAGCCTGCAGTGAATGGGAGGGATGAGTGACTAGACGAACACAGTGAGCAGGGTGGGGGATGGAGATGCCCAGGATGGAGTATTGATCAGAGTCCCTGGGAGCAAAAACAGATTGAAGTGACCAGGGGCACCCTTGCAGGGGATGGAGGGGGGGGGGGGTAGAAGGTGCACAGAATCATCAATGGGAACTACATTGAGGAGTGAGAAGCAATGGGTGACAAGGGCCCAACGCAAGTGGCCAGGGGTGGAGGCTTGGTGGCCCGATGGGGGAAATGTGACAGACGGAGGATCTGCAATAGAGAAAGGAGGCATGTCCACGTGGAGTGATGACTTTGGAGGTCTGGGCTGGGTAGCTGCACGAGACGTGAGGGTCACTCAGAGGATCTGGGCACCACAGGTGCAGGGTTGGGAGTGGGTGGGAGTGACACAAGAGCAGGATTGAGGAGTAACTGGAGGAGGAAGCAAGTAGTCAGGAAGGCCTTCCACCCAGTTCACAGTGGCCACCACTCTGCCCTTGCCGGCTGTGCAGAACTTGTGTGGCACGTGAAGAGTCCGTCGGGCAGAACGAAGTCACGTGCACAAAGAAGTCACTCTCAACTCCTTGCTCCTGACTCCAGTCAGTCTTCACTCCCCACTCCTTGCTCCTCACTCCAGTCACTCATCATGCCTGCTCCTGTGTCACTCCAGCTCACTCCTCATGCCTGTGCTGTCCCATCCACATTGGTCACTCCTGTGTGCACATGACTCCTTTGTCCACGTGGCTCCTTTGTTCACGTGACTCCTTCACGCACGTGACCCTGTGGTGGCCCTGACAGCTGTGTGCACGTGACTTCGTTAAGCACAAGAGATCCCACACGTGCCACATGTGGTCTGTGCGGCTGCCGAGGGCGGAGTGGTGGCCACGGGGGACTGGGTGCAAGTCACTCCTCACTCCTTGCTCCTCACTCCGGTCCCTCCGGTCACTCCTGCTCCTGTGTCACTCCAGCTCATCCCTCACTCCGGACCTGTGCTGTCCCATCCACATCGGCCACTCCTTTGTGCACGTGACTCCTTTGTGCATGTGACTCCTTTGTGCATGTGACTCATTTGTGCACGTGACTCCTCTGTGCACGAGACTTTGTTATGCACGATAGATCCCCCACGTCCCACACATGTTCCATGCGGCTTCTGAGGGCAGAGTGGTGGCCGCTGGGGACTGGGTGGAAGTCACCCCTCACTCCTTGCTCCTCACTCCAGTCACTACACATGTGGCATGTGGACCATCTATCGTGCATAACAAAGGCACGTGCACAGAGGAGTCACATGCACAAAGGAGTCACACGCACAACGGAGTCACGGCCACAAAGGAGACATGTGGACAAAGGAGTCACGTGAAGAAAGAAGTGACCGATGTGGATGGGACAGCACAGGTCCGGAGTGAGGGATGAACTGGAGTGACACAGGAGCAGGAGTGACGAGTGATTGGAGTGAGGAGCAAGGAGTGAGGAGTGACTTGCACCCAGTCCCCAGCGGCCACCACTCTGCCCTCAGAAGCCGCATGGAACATGTGTGGGACGTGGGGGATCTATCGTGCATAACAAAGTCTCGTGCACAGAGGAGTCACGTGCACAAATGAGTCACATGCACAAAGGAGTCACATGCACAAAGGAGTCACGTGCACAAAGGAGTGGCCGATGTGGATGGGACAGCACAGGTCCGGAGTGAGGGATGAGCTGGAGTGACACAGGAGCAGGAGTGACCGGAGGGACCGGAGTGAGGAGCAAGGAGTGAGGAGTGACTTGCACCCAGTCCCCCGTGGCCACCACTCCGCCCTCGGCAGCCGCACAGACCACATGTGGCACGTGTGGGATCTCTTGTGCTTAACGAAGTCACGTGCACACAGCTGTCAGGGCCACCACAGGGTCACGTGCGTGAAGGAGTCACGTGAACAAAGGAGCCACGTGGACAAAGGAGTCATGTGCACACAGGAGTGACCAATGTGGATGGGACAGCACAGGCATGAGGAGTGAGCTGGAGTGACACAGGAGCAGGCATGATGAGTGACTGGAGTGAGGAGCAAGGAGTGGGGAGTGAAGACTGACTGGAGTCAGGAGCAAGGAGTTGAGAGTGACTTCTTTGTGCACGTGACTTCGTTCTGCCCGACGGACTCTTCACGTGCCACACAAGTTCTGCACAGCCGGCAAGGGCAGAGTGGTGGCCACTGTGAACTGGGTGGAAGGCCTTCCTGACTACTTGCTTCCTCCTCCAGTTACTCCTCAATCCTGCTCTTGTGTCACTCCCACCCACTCCCAACCCTGCACCTGTGGTGCCCAGATCCTCTGAGTGACCCTCACGTCTCGTGCAGCTGCCCAGCCCAGACCTCCAAAGTCATCACTCCACGTGGACATGCCTCCTTTCTCTATTGCAGATCCTCCGTCTGTCACATTTCCCCCATCGGGCCACCAAGCCTCCACCCCTGGCCACTTGCGTTGGGCCCTTGTCACCCATTGCTTCTCACTCCTCAATGTAGTTCCCATTGATGATTCTGTGCCCCCTCCATCCCCTGCAAGGGTGCCCCTGGTCACTTCAATCTGTTTTTGCTCCCAGGGACTCTGATCAATACTCCATCCTGGGCATCTCCATCCCCCACCCTGCTCACTGTGTTCGTCTAGTCACTCATCCCTCCCATTCACTGCAGGCTCCTTGTCACTCACTCCTCAGGCTGCTCACTCCGTTCTCTTAGCTCCTGGTTCTGATTTGTGTTCATGCATCCCCATCCCTGTGTATACTTGGCAAGCCTTGAGCCTGGTCACTCTGATCACTACTTGCCCCCAGTCACTTCAGTCACTCCTTCCTACCAGTCACTCCATTCACCACTTGCCACTTGTCACTCCAGTCACTACTTGTCACTCCCATCACTCCTTGCTCTCAGTCACTCCTTGCTCCTCGCTTCTTGCCCCTGTTCACTCCTAACTCCTAGCTCTTGGTTCTGATTGGTGTTCACAACTCCTTGCTCTTGGTCATGATTCCTTCACATTGCTCCGATTTGCCCCGATTTGTTCCAATATGCTCAGATTTGTTCCAACTCTCTGATTCACTCTGGTTCATTTCGCTTGCCTCCACTTCACTCTGATTCATTCTGATTCAGTCCAATTCAGTCCAATTCATTCTGATTCTGTCCAATTCATGATTCTGTCCAATTCATTCTGATTCTGTCCATTCATTCTGATTCTGTCCAATTCATTCTGATTCTGTCCAATTTATCATTCTGTTTCATTTCATTCTGATTCTGTCCATTCATTCATTCTGTCCAATTCATTCCGATTCCAATTCAGTCCAATTCAGTCCAATTCACACATTCCTAAGATTTTCCTGACCCAGAAAAACTTGACTTAATTTTCTGACATTCTTTTAATCTTAGACCCATTTGCTGCTTGGGAAAAATGCAGAAATACATACAATTTTCCATTCAGTTTTCCTGTCTAGAAAATCTAGAGAACCATATGTGTTCTCATGTGAGTTTCATGGTGATTTTCTCCACCCAGAAAAATCATACTTTTTTCTGTTGATTTTGATGATGCAATTCCTAGGGATTTCTGAAGATTTGATGGGCTCAGAAAACCTTTGGAAAACTATCAGTCTGCCAAGAATTTGACTCATCAGAAAAACTTAGTCATACCCATGATTTTCCCATGTTTTTACTGAATGTTTTCCCAAGTAATTCCAAGAGATCCTGTGAAAGTTTCCCAGAGCCAGAAAATCCTTGGCAAATATTAGATTTTCCCTTAATTTTCCTGTTCAGAAAATCATTGGCAAACCCAACCATTTCTCAAGATTTTCCTCATGGTTTTCCCATCCGGAGATTTTTTCCCTGCCTCTAGTGGAATACAGGAAGCCATTCTACCGCAAAGCAGATGATATATCATCTGCCAAACACTCGACCTCAAGCGGAAACAAGGCCAAGCGTACCCCAAACAGGGGTACAGGCTACGCAGAGAGCTGGAGCTGGAGCTCTTGTCGCTTCTCGTCCTTCACAAAAACCTTCTGGAGGTTCAGGGGGTCAAGGATGTAGCACAGAGATGACATGCTACGAGTGTGGACAGGTTGGGCATATCAAGCCGAATTGCCCACAGTGGAGGAATAAACCGTGCATAGCAGGTGCACAGCTGGAAGAAGTGGTTGAGGACTCAGGGAGTTCTCAAGAAGGGGAGGAGGAGCCACACAGTGGTGAACTAGACAAGCGAATGGATGTCCAGACGACCATGAGAACAAAATCGGCAAACTAGTTGCTGATTACCAGTTGGAGCTCACACCTTATCAATGGGATGACAACGACGATACGAGAATGCAAAGCTTGTATTGAGCAGATGGAGTATGTCCGCTAGGAGGATCATATGAAGAAAGGTGGCGCATATTTGCGGCGCAGACACTAAGTACCACAATCAGTGGTGGTTTAAGTCAAAACAATGACTTCTGCATCCACGTGGGAGTCATAGACAGGACCATTGAGCCTGTCTATGATCATCGGTTCAGACCCTGGGGTAAGACACACCCCAAACGGGCACGTATAGACAACCAAACAATCTCTGGGTATTGGGAGATTGGTGGAGTCAGATGTTAGATCCCAGATCCGACCCATGTTACTCTGACGTTTCACGTATTCCGATAAGCTCTTTTCTGCTTACTTCCGACATGTCCCCATTTATTATTCTTAGTCATGATTCTATTTTGACATTATCCCTGTGCATCTTATCTTGATTTCCGTATTCGCTCCGACTCCAGAACTCCATATCACGCACATCTTGATTTCTGTATTCGCTCCGACTTCGGGAACTCCATATCACGCACCCTTATCTTTCATTCCTGATTTTGGAATCCCACATGTCTTAAATATGTCTTCTCTTGATCAGGCTTCTTAGCTTGTAAATCATATCATATCATATTGTATCATATTGTATTGTATCATATCATATCGTATTGTATCAAATTCCTTCAAACCTTGTTCGGTATTCCGATTATTCCAATCATCCCAATCATCCCAATCATTCCAATCATTCCGATTATTCCGACCCTACCTCATCTGACATTCCAAGTCCTCCTTGACTACACTCGCTTTCCAGTAAAGCTAACCCTTACTTGATATTGATTTATCATTACCCCTATTCCATCCACATTGACTATTCCATCCCCGAATATTTGAAGCTCCCGCTCATCTCCGATAAGTCTCAACGCATCATTGGCACTGACCTCCGAACAGACCTGACCAATCGGAACCCTGATAACATTTCCGGTCTTCAGTCCGAAATACCAGGGCACTAGAAATCCAAGAGGGCGCAACCCATAAGTTGAAGCCAATGCCCATATAGATCAGTCTTCGGATCTCTGACTTCCGAGTCATCCAGTATTCTGCGCATTTCCAAATATTGCAACCATCGATCTTGGTCAAGGAGAGTTCCGACCAAATCCAACCCTGACGTCAAATCCAGCAAACCCTAACAGTCCGATGTTGAATCCGGCATGTGTCCCTAACAGTATTTACAAGCTAACACTCTTGATTTCTATAACGTCTTCTGACACCCGAATCCAAACACTCGATTTGGACGACACCAACACATCTACCGAAAATGTTGTCAACCTATCAAATGTTCACGAGTACCCCAGTTTTTTCAACAAGTGCCTCACAAACGAAGACTTCAAACCTGACCTGATCCCAAGTGGCACTGACAATGCAACTTCCAACCACCCTTGTGATGATGACTCACAATACGCGGCAGCAATTTCCGACCAAACCCTGACTTTGCCAACACCGAAACTTTCCGACATCCTCGGACAAGATGGCAAGTTAGTACTACAGGAGAGACAACAACTCATCAATCAAAAGATATGCCTCTACTGTGGGAGACCTCGTCATAAGGTGAAAGAATGCCTGAGGTCACCATCCTTCACCAGGAAAGCAAAATCCCGAACCACAACTGTCATGATAAGTGATTCCGACATCAAGGTCCCTTTAGAGGACCTTCCAAATCCCCAAAACTGACAGCTCAAAGACTCTCGAGCATGAATCTGCATTCACATCTTATTTGTGCCTTACCGAGAACATCACAGACGCTTTCTGAAAACACCCTTTGTACTTCCAACAATTCCGCCTAAACTCTGAAAATCACCCTTCTGAACAGTTTTCAACCAATCATTACGTTTAAACGCCATCCCTTCGGATTCCCGCTTTCCACCAGTCTCCGTCCTTCCGTCACCAAGGACATTATGTTGCAACATCCAGTAGGTGATCCACGCCAATCATGTCCTCCCATCGAGCAAAAAATCCAGTCGCTATTACATTACATATAATGACACTTGCTTCTAATTGTTCTGATGTGCTGGGAACGCCACTAACCCACCCACTACAATCCATTGATTGACAGGGTATTGGGTAGTACCCAGTTCCACACTCCTCAACATGAAGAATCAATTCTATGACATGTCTTCAGGAAACCTGCAATCTGCGGTTTTCCGAATCTCCGAAAATCCAACTTCGCTGCGACATCCCCCAACCTGCCATAACATCCAACATCAATGCTTGATGAAACCTCAACTTGCAACGACAATGTGGAAACTTCGGTGCATTTCCGATAGGAAAATCCATTACATCGATTCTTCCATTTCCCGACAAGCGATCATCAATATTCCGCTACATACTCCAACAAGATCACATCTATCAGAGGGAGAGAATCTCACTTTGGGAAATCATTTTCCTTACATCTAGTTATGCCAGAACCACCTCGAGAACATATTAACGAGACTCTAGCTATAGGATTTCATCTGATACATTCCGCACAGTACGTCTGTACTTCCTCGAGAACACCCCAGGACGATCTCTAAGTCCAAACACCGAATCTTCCTCAAGGACATCCTTCCACTTCCAAGATTTAGTTTTCCGACCTCCGACTTCCAGACTTCCGAATCCGACTATTCAAGATACAACGCAGTTACTCCGACTCTAAGTCTAGTCATCAATACCGATTTCTGCGTTATGGGACAATAACCGACAAACCGCCTATCTCCTTCGAAAGGCACCATTAAAACCCCTCGTATCCATGAATGCACCATCCGTACATCCTCCGACTCACGTTTATGATTCCGAGCCTTCAACCATTAGGACAATATTCCAGGCCGAATATCAAGTACCTTACCAATGTTTCTGAAAACAAACCCACAACTCCACCAAAACATTTCAATTCCTATTTTTCCTACACCCTTTTCTTTCCTACATGTCTTCCTTACTCTGTTTTCCTTGCAAACAGTTCTCCGAAATCCCAAAATTTCTGATTCACTCCTCTTATCCCTTTTCAAGTCCAAACTTCCAATATTCTCCAAATTCTCAGGTATTCCGTGATTACAACGATTTCAACCAGACAACATCAAGACCACTATCAAGAAATTTCCAAGAAGACACTGTTCATCTCCTTAGAAAAGCCAATACGTTCCCGATGAATCCTTTGGTCCTCTGACACTCCAACTCCTTTACCTTCCTTCCAACATTTGAGGTAGACGATGGGACGTCTACCTTAAAGGGGGAGTAGCCACTATGTTGACACCTTATCCATTAATCCCCCACTCCAACTCCGATCTTTTCCGACAATTCCAACCAATGCTTCAATTTTTCACTCCTACTAAGCTTCTATTTACATCCTGCAATTCCAGAATTCCTTTGACATCTATGACCCTTCACATCCCAATATTCTGACCCTTTCAAACTTCTTCATGACTTCTTACAAGTCCAATCCCAATCCCGAGTCAATCCCAACATTCGTCTGATTCCGACTTATCCCAATTTCTCTGACACCCTTGAACTTCAAACATCTTTGATTCACTGTTTCTCATCTTTCCAAGTTTTCCGTTCTTCAGATCATTCCTGTTTTTTCTGATCATTTCCGTTGTTCCATGTTTTCCGTTTTTTTCTGATCATTTCACTGTTTCCGATCTTAAAACAACAACTTCATTGTCTAAACCATTCTACATTACTTCACCGAAATTCCTCCAATTTATTTATATTACTTTTTCCCCTTCTGACTCCTATTCACTGCATCATTTCCTCTTCTAGCCCATTGACCTCTGGGTCAAGCCCCACTGTTTTCCCTGATTCCTCTTCCACTTGTTTCTCCAAATCCGCATCTCCCGGATTCACCGCCTCCTGGCCAATTTCCACCTCCAGTTCCTGGCTGACTTCCGCATCCAGTTTCTGGCTGATTTCTGCCTCCTCCGAAACCTCCTCCCCCAGAACCTCCTTTTCCAGTATCTCCGGGACAACATCGATGTCCATCCTGATTTTGTCTGCTTCCTTCACCTTCCCTTTCCCCTTATCTGCTGCCTTCTCCGATTCCAGTTGCAGCCCGATGTTTCCCCCCTCATTCTCCGACCCGGCTTCCGAGCCCAACTCCGGTTGCAGCGCCAATGCTCCATGGTACGTCTCCCACTGCTTCTTCCAGAATTTGAACTCAATTTCCACAATCCTGTGCGACTTCTTCAATGATTTGTTGAAGGTCGCCATCCCCTCCATGTTGTAGCAGAGCCACTTCGTGAGGGAATGGATGGTTTTGTGGAGCCCGTGGACTTCCGCCGCGAGCCCTGCATCCTCTGCCTCATCCTCCGCATCGTCCTCCATTGTCCACTCTTTTCCTTTACCCTTCCCCGATGATGCCACCCCTTCCTGATCCATGACCGCTTCTGCCTGATGCCTTTTCGTCGCTGGTCCTGGTCCAGCCTCTGCGTTCTCTGCCCAAACCCGCCTGGACGCCGGTAACGACGACTTCCCCGCCATCTCCACCGCGAAATCCGTGTCGCCTGGCCTCATGCATTTCTTCCAATCGTTCTGACACCGAATGCAGGCCCGCTTCCGTGATTTTCCGGTCCTCCACTCCTCATCGATGCACTCTAAACCCCGCGTCCGACAAAGCACGCACCTATTGTCGAAGTCATCGGCCTCTGATCACACGTCCTCATGACACCTTTGCGGCCTCCGACGAATTCAGAACCACCTTTCGGATACCGGTTGCCCTTCTCCGGCTAGTCCAATCTTCTGTCAATCCGTCAATCAGCACACAAAAATCCAACTTACTGAAAAAATTTTGAGTCGGGCCTCCTCCTGCTTCAACTCCTCCCGATCCACCTCCTCCTTCCACTTCCTCCGATCTGCCTCCTCCTTCCACTTCCTCTGATCCACCTCCTCCTTCTCCTTCGCCTTCCAATCCTGTTCTTCCTGCTCCTTCCACTCCTGTTCCTCCTTCTCCTTCCGCTCCTGCTCCCGCTGTTCTGCCACCTCCTTCTCCTGCTTCTCTCGCTTTGCCTTCACCCTTTTCTGCATCTTAGCCTCTAATTCCGCCCTTCTCTGCTCATACTCCCTCACTTTGGCGGCGAGCTCTTTGCCGGAGCTACTTTTGATGATGGAGCAGGTGGGTGACGACGACTTGGAACACGATGGCATTTTGGCTTGGGTGGTGGTGGTAGGGGATCAAAAGCAATTTGCATTTTCACAAAGCGTTTTCTCCTATATATATGTCCGATCCAAGATCTCAGCCTTTACGGATAACCAATACCCAAAACTTCCCATGGTATTCAATAGCATAATCAGCCTTGAGGGCTCAGCCATAAAAGGGAGATACTGTTAGATCCCAGATCCAACCCGTGTTACTCCAATGTTTCACGTATTCTGATAAGCTTTTTTCCACTTACTTCCAACATGTCCCCATTTATTATTCTTAGTCACGATTCTATTTCAACATTATCCCCATGTGTCTTATCTTGATTTCTGTATTTGCTCCGACTCCGGAACTCCGTATCATGCACATATTGATTTCCGTATTCGCTCTGGCTCTGGAACTCCGTATCACGCACATCTTGATTTCCATATTTGCTCCAACTTCAGAACTCCATATCATGCACCCTTATCTTTTGTTCCTGATTTTGGAATCCCGCATGTCTTAAATACGTCTTCTCTTGATCAGGCTTCTTAGCTTTTAAATTGTATTGTATTGTATCATATTGTATTGTATTGTATCATATTATATTGTATTGTATCGTATTGTATCAAATTCCTTCAAACCTTGTTTGGTATTCCGATTATTCCAATCATCCCAAGCATCCCAATCATTCCAATCATTCTGATTATTCCAACCCTACCTCATCCGACATTCCAAGTCCTCCTTGATTACACTCGCTTTCCAGTAAAGCTAACCCTTACTTGATATTGATTTATTGTTACCCCTATTCCATCCCTGAATATTTGAAGCTCCCACTCATCTCCGATAAGTCTCAATGCATCATTGGCACTGACCTCCAAACAGACCTGACCAATCGGAACCCTGATAACATTTCCGGTCTTCAGTCCAAAATACCGGGGCACTAGAAATCCAAGAGGGTGCAACCCATAAGTTGAAGCCAACACCCATATAGATCAGTCTTCAGATCTCTGACTTCCAAGTCATCCAGTATTCCGCACATTTCTGAATATTGCGACCATTGATCTCGGTCAAGGAGAGTTCCGACCAAATCCGACCCTGACATCAAATCCGGTGAACCCTAACAGTCTGACGTCAAATCTGGCACATGTCTCTAACATCAGAGCCCACTGTCTACTAGACAGCAGGTGTGAGGGAGTTATGCTCTCTCCAGATTTCATATGTGCTGTAGGCATTAAGACATTCGAACTCAAACATCCAATTGGTCTACAGCTAGCATGTGTCAGCAGTAAGTTGACCATCAACTATGGAACGCACACCAACATCCACTTTGGTGAGCATAATATTGAGGAATACTTTGATATAGCAAATGTAGACTATTATGATGCAATACTAGGAACACCATTCCTATGTAAATTAGGGATATCCCTCGACTTTAGAGACGAGGGATGCATCCGTATGGGAAAGGAAGTAATTCTGAACCACGCAAATGCTTGGGAAGAGCAGCTGGACTATAAAAACCTGGCTGAACGCAAGACTCAAATTGCGAGTCTTAACCCCAAACTGGTGAGCCACAAACTGTGACTTGCAAATGGCTCTTCATTGCACATAGAGCCATTGACAAGCTCACCAGATGGGAGGCAAGACAAGGGAAAATGGAAAGAAAACCAAAGAAACATTGACATTGGTCTACTCGACCAATGTACCGACGGGATTACCGAAGGATGTACTGGCACCAAGCAACTGTTATTGATGGCAGATGACTTTCCCAAACTAAGGGAAAGATGGGAGCTAGAGTACACAGACCTCTTTGGAGGTGTGCCATTAGAACTTCCTCCTTGGAGGGAGATCAACCACGAAATTAAGTTATTATCGGTTACCAAAGTGCCCAGAAGCACTTTGAAATGAACTGATCAACAAAGTTGACTGGTATACCACCGCTGGTGGGTATCAGCATCTGTACATTCTGCAGTGCCAGCACTATGCATTCTGAAGAAAAATGGAAAGCTCAGAACAGCGATAGACCTACGTCTATGCAATGACAACACGGTGAAGGACATTACGCCCTTCCCAGACCAGGATACGATATGGCATGACGTAGCTCGTGCCGCATATCGATCCAAGCTTGACATGTCTGACGCGTACAAACAAATACGTGTAGTCGAGGAGGACGTCAACAAGACAGCTTTTGCGACCATATTTGGTACATTCAAAAGCCGGGTTATGCAGATTGGCAACTGTAATGCGCCATCTACATTTCAATGTCTCATGACATTGATTTTTTGTAACCAAATTGGTCGATCAGTCCACGTATACTTGGATGATATATTCATTTATTCAAGCTCTATAGAAGAGCACAAAAAACACCTTTGAAAGGTGTTTGATATTTTACGTGAGGCACATTTGTTCCTCAGTAGAAATCGATCCAAGATCAATTTGTATTTGCCTTGCATGGAATGCCTTGGTCACATAATAGATGACAAGGGCATACATGCCGATGTGGATAAAATGGAGAAGGTTGGAGGTTGGAGAAGACCTCAAACATTTAACGATGTCCAATGATTTCTGGGACTCGTGCAGTATCTGGCACCATATACGCCAGATTTGATGGCGTATACAACTCCCTTATCAGGAAGTGTGCACAACAATAGGATGTTTCAATGGACACCCTTGATGGATAAGTGTTTTGAATCCATCAAAGCACTAGCATGTAAGGCTCCAATTTTGAAGCCTATAAATCACACTAGTACAGAACCCATCTGGGTTGTGACTGACGGTTCCAAGTCTGGAGTCAGAGCAGTTTATGGACAAGGTCTGGACTGGACGACTTGTCGTCCAGCAGGATTTCTCTCAAAGAAATTCAGTCCCGTGCAACAGCATTACAAAATGCATGAGCATGAGACGATTGCTATCCTTGAAGCACTTATGAAGTGGGAGGATAAGCTGCTAGGTCGCCAGTTCACACTGGTGAAGGATAACAAAGGTCTCGAATACTTCGAGACACAACAGCATCTGTCGGACAGACAGGTGAGCTGGTGGGAATATCTCTCCAGATTCAACTATACCATGGTACATGTACTGGGGGTGGAGAACAAGGTAGCCAACTGTCTGTCGCACTACTACAAGAACGACAAGCAGGGTGAAAGTCACCCAGCAGAAGAATATGTTGACGCAGATGCACGGCTAGACTCGGAAGGAGAATTTCTCCCAACGGATAGATTCATAGAAATATGAATGGCTGCAGCATGACGGTTGCAACGATTACAAGATGCAACAGAGCAGCATGTCATAGATGCACAGCAGATGAAACAAGCAGGGGAAGAACCTTCCACACAGGTGGAAGGTAAGGAGGAGGATGATGTACTAGTTACAGTGTCGGGTGCAGACTCAGAGAGTCTATGTTCACACGTAGAATGTGAGTTTGACCTAAAACGAGCCATAGCCAATGGCTATGGAACAGATCCAATACTCAAGAAAGTATTGGCAAATCCTGAGGCTCACCCTCAATTTGGGGTGAGAAACGGACTGATTTGGACAAAGAACCAGTTCAATAAAGATGTAGTGTGTCTTCCCTGGGAAGTTTTTTCCAAGGGGAGGAGAATGGTCGAGATAATTATCGATCATGCACATAGAGTAGTTGGCCACTTTGGGCAATTCAAAACTGACAAGTACATCAGGCGATCGTACTGGTGGTTGGGAATGGCAGAGTCATTCTGTGGATCCTGTGCAGCCTGTCAGGCTGCAAAGAAGGACAATAGATGACCAGCAGGGTTATTGCATACCCTGCCGATACCTGATAGACCATGGCAGTCTATTGGAATGGACTTTGTTGGTCCATTGCCAGAATCGAAGGGTCATGACTATTTACTAGTTGTGATTGACAGACTCATGTCTATGGTGCATTTAGTGCCAACTACGATGAGAGTGACTGCATGACAAGTTGCGTGGTTATACCTCAAAGAGATAGTACACTTGCATGGAGTACCTGAGTCGATCATATCGGATCGCAACTCCAAATTCACCTCCATATTCTGGAGGGAATTGCAGCGTATAATGGGCACAAAGCTGATGTCCACAGCATTCCACCCGCAGACGGATGGAGCAATAGAACAAGCAAATCATTCTGTAGGGCAAATACTCCGCACAGTAGTGCAGAGTGATCAGAAGGATTGGGCCAAGAAATGCCCAATGGTAGAGTTTGCACTGAACAGCTCAGTCAGTGCGACCACAGGATACGCACCATTCTAATTGAACAGTGGATACTTGCCCTGTATCGGGCAGGTACTATCAGTGGATACTACATTCAGAGGAGGGACAGCTAGTATATCTGTCTACAAAGAACCTGTCCTTACCTAAAGGATGGGCAAAGAAGTTAGTGCCCAATTATATTGGGCCGTACCAGTTATAGAAGTGGACAATTCTATTTCTACTGTGAAACTTGAGTTACCTCCGGAGCTCATGGCTAGGAGGGTACTACCAAAGTTTCATGCAAGTCTAATCAGACCACATATACCCAATGACAACAAACGATTCCCTCGTCGTGACGTAAATTATATGTACAACTTTGGGAAAGAGGATGAACCAGAATGGTTCGTAGATGAGATTCTGGCTCATCACTGGACTAGTAACTCCAATCTGGAGTTACAAGTAAGGTGGACATTAGGAGATGTCACCTGGGAACCACTCTCTGCATGCAGAGAGTTAGAAGTGCTAGATGCTTATCTAGAGCTAAGGGGAGTTAGGAAGCTGCAAGAGCTTCCTAATTGTGCCTCATAGGCATGAGAATGATGACGGTTGAGTCCTTAATAAAAGGACTTGACACGAAAGTTCGTGTCGGCGATTCATGCGACACACATCGTCACGTGAAGTTATCATGTGATGTTACAGGTGCGCATGCTTTGAATTTAAGCAACAATTTTATTGCCGCTTAAGGCTCTTTGCCATCCACTCCCACACCCGCACCAGTGCGAGTATATCAGCGAGACTACCCATGAACGCTGAAGCGTCCCATATACCTCACTCAGCAGAGGCACTCCCTAGTGCCTCTGAGCAATTCACTATTCTCCAAAAGGAGCAAAGCTGGACAGTGCATGGCATCAAGGACGCCATCGCAATCGTCCATTGCAACTCCTGCCAGGAGTGCAACATGTACATGCAGCACTTGCTGCAAGCTGCAAAACTGCAGCTTATCAACCCTTGAATGCGCGACATTGAATGTGCATTAAAAGTGGCCTGGCCACCATTTACTTGCTGAAATGGCACATCCTTTTATTAAGGACGTGGTAGCCTCCTACAAGGAGGACATACACAAGCTCAATTCAGAGCTCGACACGCTTCGTGCTGCCCTCGATAAGGAGAGGCAGATTAATCACGAAATGGCAAATATCCACCATGAAGTTGATGCCATCAGCACCAACTATAATCGATCTGACATCACTGCTAAATTCGATGACAGACTCAGTGAGTCCATCTATGCCAACTACCAGTGCTTCACCAGTAGGACCCACTCAATCCGGCTGCAAGACTGCATCTAAACAGAGAATGCTGGCAGTGCCCTACCCGGCGTTGCTGCATGCTCTTATTGCTCCCGCCATCGGCGACCTGCCTGCAATGCAGATGGGATTCTTACCCCACCCTTTGGGAAAAGCACCACATCCCACGGTGGTGCAAACAAGTCGTCAACCCACAGAGTGGTTCGACACCTGCCAGCTCAACAATCCAAAATTCGTTGAGCAGCTTACGCTTGCGTGCGTGACATTTGCCATGTCGTGCAGCATGCCATCATCAAGTGTGCTGACCGCGAGCAGCAATTAGCGACTTGAACGCCAGCATTTGAGATTGCACATGACACACCTCCCAATATCAGGGATGTGTTGCACATGATAGAGTACTCCCCTGAGGGAGTATCACCCGCTATCTGCGGGAATGGCAACAACACCCTCCGTCTAGAGGATGTTGATGTATGGGTATGGCTTAAGTTAATTAAGCCAAAGAAAGACAGTCTGGTCTTTCTACAAAAGTTAACAGACCTGTTTACAGTCCATGGCCAGTGGGCTGATCTGGCTGGTTCAATCTGGCAGCAAGATCTCTCGACGCTGTTGTCTACCAGGGTCGAGAAGGTGTACGAATGGAAACACCCTCATGAGAGTACGTCTCTCAATGAGCTAGCCCAATGGCTAGGCACATACATGGGTGTAGATCCTGGTAGGGCTCTCAGCAATATTGAGCCCTACTTCGTGCATAAGCAGAGCAAAGTCTGCTATAACGAGACTGCACAGAGGGTCCTCAACACTCACAAAGGTTGGACATTTACCGGCCTTCACATACCCATTCTCCCTCGTCCCCCAGGTGGTTGGGGACAACCATCGACATCAGACAATGATTCATCACTTGATGGATGTGGTGGAGGGCCTCCCCACTCGAAGGCACGTATGGACGTGCCGACAATGGAACCTTCCACCTTGTCTGCTCCCCCACCTGCACCTGCTATTACAGCGGATGACACCGACATGGAAGTCGATCCATCCGACTCCATTTACTATGACAACACCATCAAAGTAGCCAGGAAGTTGTCATCGACTGCGCCTGCACCCATATATGCTGATCCCCCATCAGCATAAAATCTCCTAAACCTTCCTGAGGTTTGGTCTGTGGGGAGGATGTAAGAAGGTAGATTCTTACAGTAACATATATGCTACTAATTAGGGTATATAAGTCACCAGAGTGGCTTATGGGTTGTATTATATAAGCTGCCCACTAGGGGTGCCTGTAGGTAATGGACGACTATACAGTCATCCACAAGTAATTAGATAAGCAATCAGACTTACTTGTAACCACACAACTCGCAGACACCAATAAACTATTGGCACAGTCTGTCCAGTGTGAACACTAGGTTTCTTACACTCACCCTGGCATTCAGATGTCCTTCAGGCTGGTCTCAACAAGCTGGCTATTTACTACCTGAAAATGGATGCTTCTGATGCCTATGGAAATGCCATGAGTAAGTGTTCCCAATCTATGGATTCTGATACTGATTGATCCTCCCATCCATCAGTTTTGACCCCATACATCAAAATGTGCTACTTGGAGAAGTGGTGGCAGGATCAGTCCCCTTTGAATCCTGCCAAGACACTAGCTCAGGAAGCCAAGGATGCATTCCTATGTTTCAGGGCTAGTCTTTGCATTTCCATCTCTTCTCCAACAACTGATCAAACCTGCAGTTCAATCAATCATATGCGACACAACCCTTGGTGGCAATGAAACCAGCACCCTCCCAATCGTCCATCTGGGGAGACATGTGGGATGATGCTGGACTGACCAGGAGCCTCAGAAATGAGGCAGAACATTATCTGGATGAGGTGTCTACATTTCATCCTGACAAGGGGGGGCTGCATGCACTGCTTTACTGGCAAGTACGTATGCATCTTATTATGCAATATGGTTGGTTAATATTACTCTTTAATATCATGATATAGTCAGTACAGCATGTCTATCTGCAACTCAGCAAGATGGTGCTCGATTATCTGGCCATCCAAGGATCTGCAACACTGGTTGAACATGTGTGGAACTCAGCAGCAGGTACAGACACTAAAAAAAGAAAGCATCTGGCAGCACTCCAACTCCTCAAAGTGGTATACAGGAAACATTGAGTGAAGTGTATGATAAGGCATGACATGAGTGCAGATTACCCACAGGTTTTTTGCAGATCCATCTGTGGGAAACCCATGGGTATTGCATCCGTGGATTCAGATATCCGTTTCCCATGGATAAGCCTGGGTGTGGGTATGGCCCATGGCATCAACATATTTTTTGGTGGATATCCGTGTCCACATGATGATATTTTGCCACCCCTGGAAAATACTTTAGAATATATATACTGATATTCCAAACTACATAAGATAAGACCAGAAGTCATCCTCACTAGGCCTCAAGGCCTCACTGATCTCTGTTGCCATGACTCAACTCATGACTTACAACTTAAGTTGTGACTACACCCATCTCATTTTATTTAGACCCATAGCACTTATAGTAATTATGATATGGGAGTTGAGTGAGACAGGGTTTACAAAAATAAAGAAACAACAACTAGGTGGTGCCTTGAGGGAGCAATTGATGAGGTGAGAGGATAAATTCAAGTTGGGGAAGTGTCTCACCATCCCTATGGTTGAAAGCAGTACTGTGTCAAGACAAAAGACAAGTGGACCTGCCAGTCGAACAGCAAACATAAGAGACATCAGCAATGAGGAACTGGTGGTGGTGACAGGAAATAAAGAGGTCTCTGAGCTTACCCATAACTTTCTGAACTCCTAATCAGCACCTCATTAGCCATGACAGGTACTAGTAGCATTGTCTGCGCTCATCTATCAAGGCCCAAGCTCAAGTAAGCCACAATTTCGGTTTTGTATAAAGTTAGTGTGCCTCACAGGTAATCAGCAGTCAAATGTCATTCCTGGCTAATCCCACAAATAATATTGGTCGAAAACCTTTCTGAAATCTTCATGAAGACTGACAGATGCACTGTATGGTCCTATTTAGTGAGGGGGGAAGGGGAGGGGGGGACAAAGATGCCATTTAATGGTTGCCCTGATCCAAAAAGGTTGTGTGTGCTCCAGGGATTGTTAGTTAATAAAGATACTGTACAGAATGTTAGGCTCCATTGATCAACCTCATCGGGCAATTAGATTAACTTAGCTGTGCATTGTCAGTTTTCTTGCCTGTGCTGAGCACAGTCTGCAAAAAAACTCAATCCAGATTCAGAAATTGATATAAACATTTATGACTTTGCCATGGCTGGGCACATTTCACCAGGCTTTATGGTAAATTAGACGTGGCTTAGCAACCCAAGTATCTGTTAGAAGACTCACCAATGACAAGTTCACATATGGTGGACATATCAATAGGAAAGTGAAGCTTGACGTGAACAAAGAAAAGTGAAAGAACTTAGGGATGAGTGTCATCAGCGCATGCACTTGTCTATGGGCTTCGTGATATCCTCGAGCTTGAGGATGAGCTGGTCCAGCGGTAGCAAGGCATTAGCATTAGTTTGTGTGAGAATTACACAGACTCACTGTTACCAACCAAGTTTAACTCGGTGTGGTTCCTACCTGTGCATTCAACAGACATGTGAGACTAATAGGAGACACGTGCGAAGAACGTACAATAGTGCATATGGAGCCTACTCCTAATGAATCATGTCACATCCAGTGAAAATCTGCATGGAATTTCATGACCTGCAAGTGGTGCGCCCTTATCAGCAATTTTAACCAATTCACACACAGGTTTATTTCATATTTTACAATGGATTTGAAGGATGACTTTAAATATTTGATGGATGACTTTACATACCCACCAACTTGCTGTCATGAGTTCAAGTTTGTAGGTATATTGTCAACTTCAGTAGGCACCCTGGTTCAGTAGAACTTGCAAGTTGAGTTACTTACTGATCGCAAACTTTGAGGCCATATGTGGACATACTTGTTCTTGGTGCCACAGGTGGGTGCACCGCAGAGCTTGCTGTGTAGGATTCATCACACCTTGCAGGGTTCACTGACCTGGAATCCCATGGACAAGTATAACATTGTGGTGACTCACATCTGAGATTTCTCATCCCCACTAGGTATTTGCTTTGATTGACTGTCTTCAAACATATCTGAAGAGATGGGGAAGGTTTGATTTTCACATAGGCCTTAGGAGCTTTGTGAAACCATAGCACATGCTGTCCTACTGCCTTGACAACTGAACAAACAACAGCCAAGCTTCCCACTATTATTTTCTGCCCCTTTTACTCATTGTGTAATGAGTAGAAAGTGGTATCTTGAGCCATGGTAGATGGAGCAAAGAGCAAGGAGCAAAGATCAATACATGAGGCATGTCATTTCCAAAGCTGCACATCTGAAGACTAGTAATAGATTAGGTAGAAATATCTGAATACTTTGATCATATGTCATGCACTTGTCACAGGTATACCCATGGGTACCTGTGATCTGCACCCGTGGATTCAGATACCTGTGCCCTGGATGTGGCCCTGGATGCAGGTAGAGCCTTTCAAGATGAAATACCCACAGGTATACCTGCAGATAATCTGTGGATTCACTCATGTCATGCCTTAGTGTATGACAGGGCCAGAACGGAAGTGGTGGCAGGAGGAACAGATGCACCATCTCAATAAAGATTGGCAGGATGAAGCATATGAGCATGCAGACATGGCATTCCCTGACATAGATCTTAATATTATATAGTATAAGTATCTACACATCACCTTTCAGCTTTTGAACTGGTACTGAACCGATTCATGAGCCAAACTGCTCATTAGATGAGCTTAAACTGAGTCAGCTATAAGGGCAACCTTCAGGAGCAGTGGAATATCACACTGGCAGATGGGAATCCAAAGATATATCAACATATGGGGATCTACAGACAAAGATGCATACCTGGCAGATGGGAATCCAAAGAGAAAAGCCTAAGGATCCCATCACCAAGGTAACTACCTAATGGAGTATGCAAATAGGTGCTCATCTGTCCTGGTCTGGTACGGATGGGCGCTTATTTGAACGAACATAGAAAATGAAAGAGATGAACATGGAACGGAGAATGAGATGAACATGGAAAGGAGAATGAGAATAAAATATAGACAATGAAAGAGGTGGACATGGAAAGGAGAATGAAAATGAAGGAGGAGAATGAGAAAGAAGTGTAGGAGGTGTTCCCCTTACATCACCCCCCTTCTAGAGTGTGACATCCTGACACACTGACACCTACTGGGGGTACAAATGCTTTTTGACAGAAGGTGTCAAAATCTGCAACACGAATGCAATGAGGGGCACTGGGATGGAGGAGGTGGAAGTCAGCAATGAGGTCTGGGGCTGCTAAATCTGCCTCAGGGATCCACTCATCATGCTCATATCCATAGCCCTTCCATCTGACCTTGTATTTGAGCTTTCCACGGCGGAATTGACTGTCCAAGATCTGTTCAATCTCGTAGTGCTCATCTTCCCCTACAAGGACTGGGGGAGGTGGGGGTTGAGCTTTCCGACCAGGGATGGGGTCAGAGGGGCAGGGGAGGAGCTTAGCTTCACCACTGGGAAGACAGGGTGGAGGCAACTCATAGACTTGCAAGACATCATCTCTGAAACTTGCATCCCACTCAATGGTCATCCCACTCTTGAGGGCTGTGCACACAGTGGCTCCTGCTCCTCCACTTCCTGCATCTGTCGAAGGCTGCCCCAGCCACCATCATGCCACTGGAGCTGGAAAGCTCCCTACACCTGCATCACCCTCCCCACCACTGCTGTTAGCTGTGGTCCCTGCATCCCCCTTGCAGCCCAATTCTAGCACCTCCATTTGTAATGAGGAATCTGTGCCTGTGAGCCAGCTCATGAAGCCTGGTCTAGGGCTTAAATGGATGGCAGCTGCTATTTTGTTCAAGTCATCTATGGCATCATCCCCCATGCTCACATTGATGAGTCCCTTGATGGGTGTGAATTTGGAGGCAAAGAAGATGCGATTGGCAAAGGACTTGACAAGGTGGATTATGTGTGAAGTCACATGTCAAGTGTGCAGCAATGGTGACAGGGATGTAGTAGTCTCTCTGTATGCAGTGGCCAAGGTCAAGGATGCCAATTTCCCTGAGCACAAAATGATCAAAAATGTCAACTTTGAAAGTTGAAAAGTTGCTTGAAGTTGCATCTTCTGGAGAAACCCTGGGTTTCTTTTCCCATCGGGATTTCTCATTAGAATTATCCCCATTCACCATCCCTGGTCCATCCTTACATTGTCCACATCATCCAACCGAAGCTTCACCACAGGGAAGACAGGGTGGAGGTGACTCATAGACTTGGGGAGTCAAAGATGGTAAGCCTTGGAGCCAACATTGTGTTCCACTAGGAAGGGGCCTAGGTTCTGGTGTGACAATTTCTATGGTGCTAATGTCACTTGCATCTAGGAAGACTTTGTCACCAGGAACAAAGGTCACGATGACAATTATAGTACTGAGCCATATCCTCTTTTGCCTTTACAAGTAGTGATCTGCATAGGTATGGGCAACCCATGCAGGTTACGGGTTTGGGTCATCCTGGGTCAGGTGTGGGTCAGATGTGTCTGACCCACAGCCAACCCAGGGGTATTCCTGGGTTTTTCACCAAGCCTTCCCCACCCTCACCCCCCCCCCGCCATCCCTGTCACCCCACAACCCCTGCCTGCCATCCCTGTCGCCCCGCCAGGTGGGTGCCGTGGTCGCGCATCACAATGGCGTGCGTGGTTGCGTGCCATCCTCTGGCCAGCACTCACGTGAGCCAGTGGGGGTGAAGGTGGAGGTGGAGGTGGAGGTGGGGTGGATGTGAGGTGGAGAGCACGCCATCACGACGGGCACCGTGGTCGCACATCACGATGGCGTGTGTGGTCACGCGCCGTCCTCTGGCTGGTGCTCACGCGACGCAGTGGGGGTGGAGGTGGAGGTGGAGGTGGGGTAGAGGTGGGGGTGGAGAGCACACCCACCTGGGGGGAGTGCGCCAGGTGGGCGCCGTGGTCACGCGTCACGTGTCATCCTCTGGCCGGCGGCCATGCAACCTGGAAGGTGTGGAGGTGGGTGTGGAGAGGGCTGGTGGAGGTGGGGGTGGAGAGACGTGGAGGTGGTGGAGGGCCGGCAGAGTTTGCCAGCCCATACCCACGACGTACCCGTGCATAACCCAGAGAAACCCATACCCACGTCATGGGTAAGAGTTGCGCCGTGGGTTGGGTACAGGTCGGTGTTTTCGTACCCAGGGATTACCCGTGCCGATCACTATTTACAAGGGCAGCTTAAGCTTCAGACAGGGAGTCAGCCATTTGTTGCTTGAACTCATTCACAGCTTCTCTCCTAGATGGCTGCTGGTGAGGTTCGAAGCCCATATGTGGGTGGCGACCAGAGTCAAGCATGAAGGGAGTCTCTTTTGTGGATGATTGGACATGGTTGTTGTACTGGAACTCTGCAAGGGGCAGGAGGTCATCCCAGTTGTCCTGTCGCTCGTTCACAAATAGATGGAGATACTGTTCCAGCTCTTGGTTGACACGTTCTGTCTGTCCATCAGTCTGTGGGTGGTATGCAGTGGAGGCAGCCACCTCAATACCCAGGAGTCTGTATAGCTCATGAGTGAACTCACTGACAAACTGTGTACCTTGGTCTGAAACCACACAGAGGGGTAAGCCATGGTGTCTCCAAACATGATCCCTAAAGAGATGAGAGGCTCTCAATGCTGTAATTGTGGTCAAAGTGGGGATGAAGTGAGAACGTTTGGATAAGGAATCCACAACAACCATCACTGCATCATACCCATGCGAGTTTGGGAGTTCTACAATGAAGTCAACACTGACTGTATCCCAGCACTGCTCAGGAACCTCCAGAGGGTGTAGTTCTCCAATAGGCAACCGATGCTGAGCCTTGGTGCACAGGCATAGGTCACACGCCCTTGTGTAGCTACCAATGTAGTGAGACATGTGAGGCCACCAATAGTTCCAAGAGACAATTTCCAAGGTCTTCCAACATCCAGCATGGCCAGCAATATAAGTGTTGTGATGTTGGGAGACAATTCAATGTCGTAAGTCATGCTGATCAGGGACATATACCTTTCCACAGAACAGAAGTGTACCATCCCTCTCTCCCCACTCTGATGACTTCACAGACTTCCCAGTAGTCTTGCAAAGCTCCTTAGCAGCACATGCAACTGACTCCTCCAGCTCTCCCTCCTTGGTGCCATTACAAATGTCCCTCAGGATGTCATGTTCTTCACCTGTAAACTCCAGTCCTTCCAGTGCACGGATGACAAAGAGTTCTGGTTGGAGAAGCACCAAATTATCATTGTCATTTGAGCTGGTGCCATGATCAGGTTGGCATGAGAGTGCATCTGACTTGCCCATTGTCTTTCCAGGACGATGGTACAGGTTAAAGTCAAAATGAGACAGATAAAGAGACCAGCAGGCTTGGCGACAGTTGACCTTTTTGGCCGTGCAGAAATATTCGAGATTTTTGTGGTCTGTCCAGATCTCAATATGATGCCTCGCCCCCTCAAGGAAGTGTCGCCATTCTTCAAGGGCATGCATGATGGCGAGCATTTCCTTGTCATGGATCTCATAGTTGCACTCACCTGGACTGAGACTCTTGGAGAAGAAGGGTATGGGGTGCCATTTGTTATCGACCTTGAACTGTTGGGAAATAACAGCACCAGTTGCAAAATCAGAGCTATCTGCCTCAACACAATATGGGAGGTCATCATCTGGGGATGCAAGAATGAGTGCAGATGTTACCAATCTCTTTATAGTGTCGAAGGTGGTCTGCTGTGAGGGTCCCCATGTCCAAGGAGTGTCTTTGCAAAGCAGGTCAAACATTGGATGTGCATGGTGTGAGAATTTCTCAATAAATCAATGGTAGAAGTTGGCAAAACTAAGGAACGACTGCACCTCCTTCTTATTGTTAGGTGTTGGCCACTCAGTGACACCAGCAACCTTGACAGGATCCATTTTAGCTTTCCCATGAGAGATGATGAGACCTAGGTATTCAATCTTGGTCTCATCAAAGTCACACTTGTCAGGATGCAAATAAAGCTTGTGTTCTCTGAGATGCTGTACTACTTTCTGTACATCTTCATGGTGGCTCTCTAGATCTTCTGAAAGATCAGAATGTCATCCAGATAAATGTACACGACACCTTCAGAAATAAGGTCATGAAAGATGTCATTCATCATAGTCTGGAAAGTGGCAGGGCTGTTAGTGAGGCCAAAGAACATCACTAAAGGTTCAAACAGTCCCTGATTTGTCCTGAATGCCGCTTTCCACTCATCACCCTCTTTTATTCTGACATTGTTAAAGCCCCAACAAACATCAAGCTTAGTAAAGTAGTGGGCCCCTCGTAGGCTGTTGACGAGGTCAGAAATCAAGGGAAGAGGGTAGTGATTCTTGATTGTCATTGCATTCAGCACTTGATAGTCTTGGACAAACTGTATGGCACCATCTTTCTTTTTGACAAAGAACACTGGTGAGGCCATTGGTGACTTCAATGGTCAGATGTGTCTTGTGCTCAAGTTCTCCTCGAAGAATTTGTCCAATTCAGCCTGTTCTCCTGGAGAGAGGGGGTACACTTTGGGTGAGACTCTGGGTTGGCTCCGGGTTCTAACTCGATGGCATGATCCCATGGTTTGCATTCTGGAAGCTTGTCAAATGACTCCTTTGCGAAGACATCTTCGTAGTCAGACAGGTAGTCTGGAAGAGTGTCTGAAGGTTGGGATTTGCACCAGGCAGCTTCTGCAAGGCATTGGGATGTTGTTGAAGAAGCACGAATGAACTCAGCTTTGGGAGGGAGCATAGTGACTAGAATGCGGTCACCCTCTTCTATAGCTTCATCAGCTGTGCCTTCAGCTGTTTCATAATCACCCCCATACTGTTGACTCAGGAGGAGTTTTTCAGCTGTTGATCCATCTGAATCATGCATGAGAATAGGGCAAGGACCAATATGGCAGGTGCGCAGTCATAGGGCCTTCTGATGTTCTTCCTTGATGATGTTGCGACATGTATGGCACTGGTGAGTCATCCGTACTTCTTGAGACTCCCGTCAACTTCTGGGTTGTGGTCCCAAAGCCAGGTGTAGCCAAGGATCATATATTGATGCCCTAGGCATGTAATGGCAATCACAGCTTCCTCGGAATGGTCTTTGTACTGCAGAATCAGATCAACGACTTCAGTGATAGATCCAGATTCATTGGGTGAGTCATCAACATTGTACACAGGAATAGGACAAGAGAGTGGTCATGCAGTGAGGTGGTTTTCCTGAACAAATCCCAAATTGATAAACAGACCAGTGGCACCGGAGTCAAGTAGAGCACAAACTGACTTGATCTCGGCTGTATCTGTGGTTTGAACCTCAACTGGGAGAGGGAGGGAGTTTGGGCCTGGGGTGGAAGCAACAACATACTGTGCAGGAAGATTTTGTTCCCATTTTTTACGATGGAAGCAAGTATGAGACTGGGGAGGAGTTAAGGGTTGTGTGTCTAGCATTTCAGTTTCCATAGCTGAGGAATCAGGTTCTGAATCTGTATATTCATTGTTTACCTGATTATACAGCAGTGGAGCAAAACGATTGGAAATTGGCAGCAGGGGCACACTATTCACCTGCTGCATGACACAAAATCCTCTTCTTCTTCCTGAGGCTCTGGACCATCCTCCTTGATAGGGCTTGCAACTCTATGATCAGCAGATGACATCAAGTGGGCGATCCATTCCTCCTTCTCTTCTGCAGTCATGGTACAAACATCAAAGGCTTGAGGACATTCTTGGGAGAAGTGGCCTGGTTTTCCACACCTATGGCAGACAAGAGAACTAGATTGATGACAATGAGTGGCATCTACCTCCATTGCTACTGGCTGAACAGCTGTGGTGACAGCAGGTGGGGCTGGCTGAAGTTGTGGTGCTGAGTCTGATTGGTGAGGTGGATGTGGGTTTCTGTGTTTAAGACCAGCAGAGGTTGCTGTGGGGCAGGTAGGAGTAGGTGTACCACGTGAAGCACTTTGAAATGCTTCATTGGCAGTGTGTGCCTGTGAAATGGTCCTAGCCACTGAAAACCATTCAGAAAGGTCATCATCTGAGGGGTGTCCTTCAACCATATTTGCAATCTGACTCTGGACAGAGGGGTCTAGACCATGACGAAATTTCATGACCAGAGAGGCTTGTTCTGTATACCCAGACTTCTCAACCAGTTCCTCAAATTTCATCAATGTAATCATCAACTGTGTGACAATTTTGATAATATTGATGAGACTCAAGCTTGGTCCTAGCAGTAGTCTCTTCATGAGGAAGGAAGAATGTCAATTTGAATGCTTTTTCAAAAGAAGCCCAAGAAGGATGAGTAGGCCTGCCAGTTTTGGTTTCCATCTCAAAGATACATGTGGCAAATAATGAGGCACGACCAGATTTCATGAATGACAGGGCCCACAGGACCTTGGCATGATCGTCGGCAAATTGAGTGGGGCACAGGGCAAGGTAAAGTTAACACAAATTTAGGAAGGCTCGCCCTTTCTCTCTGTCTCCATTGCAATCAGCAGGTGTAGCAGGTGTAGTGCATATTTCAGTGGCTGGGGGAGAAAGCGATGTGGTCATAAGGGTGATGACATCATGGTTCAAGATGTGTACTTGGACATCTGTCTGTCAAAGTTTTTGTGCCAACATCTCCTTCTCCTGTCTTTCAGCATGTAGGGCAGCCTCTAGAACAGCAACATGTTGGTGGAGCTCATTATAAGCCAATTGGAAATTGAAAGGGTGGGGGTCTTCTGGTATGGGTGTAGACATAATGGGAATGGATGGAATGTAGAATGTTATGTAAAGGATGTACCAGAGGGGTTCTGAGCTGCTATGCACCTGAAGATATCAATTCAGAGTCAATAGCAACAGTAGCTGGTCCAGTAAGTTGTCAGGCTTTTCTACTATAAGGGCAACCTCTAGGAGCAGTGGAATATCACACTGGCAGATGGGAATCCAAAGATATATCAACATATGGGGATCTACAGATGAAGATGCATACCTGGCAGATGGGAATCCCAAGAGAAAAGCCTAAGGATCCCATTGCTGAGGTAACTACCTAATGGGGTACACAAATAGGCGCTCATCCATCCTGGTCTGGTACAGATGGGCACTTATTTGAACGAACATAGAAAATGAAAGAGGTGAACATGGAAAGGAGAATGAGAATGAAATATAGACAATGACATGGAAAGGAGAATGAAAATGAAAGAGAATGAGAAAGAAGTGTAGGAGGGGTTCCCCTTACATCAGCATACAAATGTCTGGATCAGTTCAAGACTGAACTGGACCAAATTGAACTGCATCCATCACTGACTGGACCCCATTCCTGGCCAGAATGCTCAACCCCCACCTCCCCCAGTCCTTGTAGGGGAAGATGAGCATTATGAGGTTGAACAGATCTTGGACAGTCAGTTCTGCCATGGTAAGCTCAAATACAAGGTCAGGTGGAAGGGATATGGGTATGAGCCTGATGAGTGGATCCCTGAGTCAGACTTAGCAGCCCCAGACCTCCTTGCTGACTTCCATTGCCTCCACTCAGGTGCCCCCTCATTGTATTTGCATAGAAGATTTTGACACCTTTTGTCAAACCCCACTTGTGCCTCCAGTAGGTGTCAGTGTGTCAGGATGCCACACTCTAAAAGGGGGTGATGTAAGGGGAACCCCTGCTTTCTCTCTCTCTCTCTCTTTATTCTCTTTGTTTATTTCCCCTTGTCTCCCTATCTCCTTTCCTTCCTTTTGTTGCTCTATGCCTTCACTTGTTCACTTGCCCCTTCTATTCCTGCTGTTCTATTGCTCAAGACACTTAGCTTTGTTCTGGGTGCTGATTTAGGTGCCTGACGTTGTGAGGGGCTGCATCATCTGGCACCTATTCTCAGGGATAGAAGTCCTTAGGCTTTTCTCTTTGGATTCCTATCTCCTAGGCTTGAGTGTGATATTCCACTGCTTCAGAGGTTGCCCTTATAAATACAATGATGCCAAAACCCAGGAGACAGGGAGTAATCTCAGTATTGACAAAGTACATGCTGTAGGAAGGGATTTTGCTGGACAACTGGTGTGTAACCTGTTCACTGGCATGTGGCAAGAGTGTCTGCAACTAAAGGAATAGCAGTAATACCTTTCATCAGGCAACTGGTGGGATGGTTGGGCATCCTGGTGAACCATATGCCAGTGTTCCAAAAATTGTTCATGCAATCAACAACAGGTACTATGATTCTATTGATTTGCATGAAAGAACGGGTCCTGGGACAATCCCCACTATGAATATGTTCTTATGAAGGAACATGATGTCTCATGGCAGATTAAGACAAGCCATGTATAATGTGCCAACACCAACTTGTTTTTCAGTGGTTTTATTTCCAAAAGGATTGAAGTGATCACATGGGTATGAGTAAGGATACTCACATTCACACCTGCTGTAGCTCTGGGAGTATGTAAGAATGTAGATTCTTACAGTAGCATATATGCTACTATTTAGGACATATAAGTCACCAGAGTGACTTATGGGGTTTGTATTATATAAGCCGCCCACAAGGGGCACCTGTAGATAGTGGACAACTATACAGTTGTCCACAAATAGATTACATAAGAATACTTTTTACTTGTAAACCACACCGTCGCAGACACCAATAAATTTATTGGCTCAGTCTGTTTGTGTGAAACAATAAAGTTCTTACACTTTTTTGACTGCCAATACTATTGGCAGCACTGCGATAAAGAAAAGATCAACCGATCTTTTGTTACCCAGAAACCGATGAGTTTAACACTCACCAGAATATTTGGAAACAGTAAACAGACATTTACTGTTTATTCTTCTAAATTCAATAGAAGAATGCCACAGTGTGGCTGATAGATCGTAGATCTATGGCGTCAATAAGGAATCAAAGCCAAACATCTAGATCTGGAGAGGATCCAGATACATCTGGAGCTGCAACCAAGGGCCCAGACAGGAGAACTGAGTCTGCCCACGATGTGGACAGGTGAACGGGAATGCCGATGAGAGTAACTAGTCCTTGTAATACTACGACGCCCATAGTTTCCGACTCTAGGAGTCAAAAGTGACTATCGGTGGATCCAAGAAGATCCGCACCAGAGGAATCAGAAATGGACAAGAGATCATCCGTTAAGAGAAAGAAGAGAACTTCGACTAGGTCGAAGTTACGATCGTCTCTCGATGAGTCGAGAGAGCTGCTGATGAGCAACACAGACAATTCACTGGGGTTGCGAATGTCACAGCTCCTGCATGTCCAAGAACGTTGCAGATCACAAAGTTCACCGTCCCAAACAGGGACAATAGAGCGGGGGTCGGCGTGCCAGGATGAAGAAACCCGGCAATACAAACGTACAACCAGACATATTGCCCAGATGATTATGGCCCTCAAAGAGAGCCATAAAAACGTAGGCACTATGCGGGAAGTGAGCCAACGAGTGGCTGAGGCAGCTCGTGCAGTGGATGAAGCTGCGAACCAACTCCAAGCATTAGGAGATGGTATGGAACTGTTAATACAGTCCTTGGAGGAGGAAGTACAGGGACCTTTGCAAGGAAAGGCCCTCGAGTGTGGCAACAATCCCAATAGGGATCGTGAAGTAGACCGTGAGGCAGAAAAGGCTCGCAGGAAGCGAGACAGACAGAGGATGCCACCTCTGTCTGGGCCGAGCACTAGGATTGGTCCTTGAGAACCTAGTGTCATGATAGAGCAAGACAGTGTCAGTACCCACCGGCATACTAAGAAGAGGCAAATCGTGAGCTGGAGGCTCACAAGAGAGAAAATATCCGCAAAGGAATTCGCAGATCAAAAAAAACTGATGATGAGCAAGAAGTGCTCAAAGCAGTGACCCAACAGTCACTGCAGGAGATGATGAAGTCTGACACCGATAGTGTCAGTACCACGACTAGCATTCACGTTAGTCTTGAACGCGAGTTCGATCACTGGGATAGGATCGAACAAAAAGCAGTGCGATGGAAGCACCGTGTGCTAGAGGTCCGTGCTAAACACGCGGATAAATTAGTCGAAGAAGCATATACTGTGGGGATCGAAGGCGAGGCCTTCGATAAACTGATCGAGTCCACGAGAGTAGCTCGATCCATCCTCAGTAGCAGCTATAGACTGAGGGATGCATTTCTAATGGCTGACAAACGTCGACCGTTGTATCAGATTGACGAAGACATCGTCGATCCACCAGTGCAGCAGGACGTGAATACTCACGTCCCCCGGCTGCACAGGCAGATACAAGTGATACTGCGTGTGGTATCACTGGCAGTCACGGATCCTGAACGAAGGATCCAGGAGGCAGGAGGAAATCTGTCTGCATATGTAGATGGAGTCGCAAAGATGGTGCAAGCTGCCCTTGAGAAACACAAGGACAGCGAGCCAGACAAGTCCATGCTTGCCAAAGCCAGAGTAAAACTCCCTCACTCAGCAGAATATGCTGGGAAAGCGGATCTCGAAGAATTCGAGAACTTCGTCTCAGGGATCCTGAGATGGTTAGGCATGAATAGTCTATTGGGACTGTCCAGCACGGAACTCCAATTAAATTATTTAGGCACGTGCCTCAAGGGTGAAGCATTGGAGTGGTATGCTCAAAATATCAAGCGTCATGATTGAGTCATGATCGACTGGACCCTGGAAAGTGCAATCGCTGGGTTACAACAGTGATTCCTTCATGCACTCACACACAGGCATGTGTCAAATAAGTTCGATACAATTGTGCAAGGGACCAGAACTGTTCAGGAATTACTGAATGATATTATGAAGTACGCTGTGTGGATGATACATCCGCCGGATGAGTATATGATCTGCAAATGGTTCGTAGCAGCGCTTAGAGAAGCACTGCGTCATGAAGTCTTAAAATTAGGCTATACGACAGAATTCAGTGCAATAACTGAATTATATGAAGCTGCAAAGGCGGTAGAGGATGCGTCTCGATATGACATCGGGTCGCAAAGAACGGAACCTAGCAGCACGCATGCACTGCAGGCAAAGCCAATGTTGACAATTAGTTGAAATCAGGCTGGGCCAAGCTCGTCCTGAGCTCACAACACAGGAAGCCATCCTACTGCAAAGCAGACAATATATCGTCCGCCTAATGCTCGACCTCAAGCCGAAACGAGGCCGAGTATACCCCAAGCAGGGGTACAGGCTACGCAAAGAGCTGGAGCTATTGTCGCTTCACGTCCTTCGTAAAAACCTTCTGGAGGTTCAGGGGGTCAGGGATGTAGCACAGAGATAATGTGCTACGAGTGTGGACAGGTCGGGGATATCAAGCCAAATTGCCTGCAATGGAAGAACAAACCATGCATAGCAGGTGCATGGTTGGAAGAAGTGGTTGAACACTCAGGGAGTGCTCAAGAAAGGGAGGAGGAGCCACCAAGTGGCGAACTAGATGAGTGAATGGACGTCCAAGACGACCATGAGAGCGAAATCAGCGAACTAGTCGCTGATTACCAGTCGGAAATTATGCCCTATCAATGGGATAATGATGACGATATGAGAACGCAAAGCTCTTATCGAGCGGACGGAGTACGTCCACTAGAAGGATCATATGAAGAAAGGCAGCGCATATATGCAGCGCAGACACCAACTATCACAATCAGTGATGGTTTAAGCCGAAACAATGACTTCCGTACACACGCGGGAGTCATAGACAGGACCATTGAGCCCATCTATGATCATCGGTAACGCGTGATAAGATGCGCCCCAAACGGGCATGTATAGACAACCAAACAATCTCCGGGTATTGGGAGATTGGTGGAGTCAGAGCCCACTGTCTATTAGACAGCAGGTGTGAGGGAGTTATGCTCTCTCCAGATTTTATATGAGCTGTAGGCATTAAGATGTTCAAACTCAAACGTCCAATTGGTCTACAGTTAGCATGTGTCGGCAGTAAGTCGACCATCAACTATGGAACGCACTCTAACATTCATTTTGGTGAGCGTAATATCAAGGAATACTTTGATATAGCGAATGTAGATTATTACGATGGAACACCATTCCTATGTAAATTAGGGATATCCCTTGACTTTAGAGGCGAGGGATGCATCCGCATGGGAAAGGAAGTAATTCCAAACCATGCGAATGCCTGGGAAGAACAGCTGGACATTAAAAACCTGGCTGAACATAAGACTCGAATCACGAGTCTTAAGCCCAACCTAGCAAGCCACAAACTGTGACTTGCAAGTGGCTCTTCATTATATGTGGAGCCACCAACGAGCTCGCCAGATGGAAGGTGAGACAAAGGAAAACGGAAGGAAAACCAGAAAAACATTGACGTTGGTCCAATTGACCAATGTACTGACGAGATTGCCAAAGGAGGTACTGGCTCCAAGCAACCGTTATTGACGGCTGAGGACTTTCCCAAACTCAGGGAAAGATGGGAGCTAGGTTACGCAGACCTCTTTGGAGGTGTGCTGTTAGAACTTCCTCCGTGGAGGGAGATTAACCACAAAATTAAGTTCGTGTATGAAACCAAACAGTTTCATTATCGACTACCGAAGTGCCCAGAAGCACTTCGAAATGAACTGATCAACAAAGTCAACCGGTATATCACCGCTGGTTGGTGGGTAGCAGCATCAGTACGTTCTACAGCGCCAGCGCTATGCATTCTGAAGAAAAATGGAAAGCTCAGAACAGTGATAGACTTACACCTACACAATGACAACACGGTGAAGGACATTACGCCCTTCCCAGACCAGGATACAATTCGGCATGACATAGCTCGTGCTATGTATTGATCCAAGCTTGACATGTCTGATGCATACCAACAAATACGCATAGTCGAGGAGGATGTCGACAAGACAGCCTTCGTGACTATATTCAGTACATTCAAAAGCCAGGTTATGCAGATTGGCAACTGTAATGTGCCGTCTACATTTCAACGTCTCATGATGTTGATTTTTCGTAACCAAATTGGTTGATCAGTCCACATATACTTGGACGATATATTTATCTATTCAAGCTCTATAGAAGAGCACCAAAAACACCTTTGACAGGTGTTTGATATTTTACGTGAGGCACATTTGTTTCTCAGCAGAAATCGATCCAAGATCGATTTGTATTCGCATCATATGGAGTGCCTTGGTCACATAATAGATGACAAGGGCATACATGCCGATGCAGATAAAATGGAGAAGGTTCAAGGTTGGAGAAGACCTCGAACATTTAACGAAGTCCAACGATTTCTAGGACTCGTGCAGTATCTGGCACCATATATGCCAGATTTGACGGCGTATACAACTCCCTTAGCAGGAAGTGCATGCAATAATAGGACGTTTCAATGGATGCCCTTGATGGATAAGTGCTTTGAATCCATCAAAGTGCTAGCATGTAAGGCTCCAATTCTGAAGCCGATCAATCATGCTAGCTCAGAACCCATTTGGGTTGTGACCGACGGTTCCAAATCTGCAGTCGGGGCAGTTTACGGACAAGGTCCTGACTGAACGACTTGTCGTCCAGCAGGATTTCCATCAAAGAAGTTCAGTCCCATGCAACAGCATTACAAAACACATGAGCACGAGACGATTGCTATCCTTGAAGCACTTATGAAGTGGGAGGATAAGCTGCTAGGTCGCCAGTTCACACTGGTGATGGATAACAAAGGTCTCGAATACTTCGAGACACAACAGCATCTGTCCAACAGACAGGTGCGCTGGTAGGAATTTCTCTCCAGATTCAACTATACCACGGTACATGTACCAGGGGTGGAGAACAAAGTAGCCGACTGTCTGTTGCGCTACTACGAGAATGACAAGCAGGGTGAACATCACCATTGACGCAGATGCACGGCTAGACCCAGAAGGAGAATTTCTCCCAATGGATAGATTCGTAGAAATATGAATGGCCGCAGCACAACGGTCGCAACGATTACAAGATGCGACAGAGCAGCGTGTCATAGACGCGCAGCAGATGAAGCAAGCAGGGGAAGAACCTCCCACACAAGTGGAAGGTGATGAGGAGGACAATGTACTAGCTACAACGTCGGGTGCAGACTCAGAGAGTCTACGCTCACATGTAGAACGTGAGTTTGACCTAAAACAAGCCATAGCCAATGGCTATGGAACAGATCCAATACTCAAGAAAGTGTTGGCAAATCCTGAGGCTCACCCTTGATTTGGGGTGAGAAATGGACTGGTTTGGACAAAGAACCAGTTCAAGAAAGATGTAGTGTGTCTTCCACAGGAAGTTTTTTCCAAGGGGAGGAGAATGGTCGAGATAATCATTGATCATGCACATAGAGTAGTTGGCCACTTTGGGCAATTCAAAACTGACAAGTACATCAGGCGATCGTACTGGTGGTCGGGAATGGCAGCCAACATAGAGTCATTCTGTGGATCCTGTGTAGCCTGTCAGGCTGCAAAGAAGGATAATAGACGACCAGCAGGGTTATTGCATACCCTGCCAATACCTGATAGACCGTGGCAGTCTATAGGAATGGACTTTGTTGGTCCATTGCCAGAATCAAAGGGTCATGACTATTTACTGGTCATGATTGACAGACTCATGTCCATGGTGCATCTAGTCCCAACTACGACGAGAGTGACTGCACAACAAGTCGCGTGGTTATACCTCAAAGAGGTAGTACGGTTGCATGGAGTACCTGACTCAATAATATTGGATCGTGACTCCAAATTCACCTCCATATTCTGGAGGGAATTGCAGCGTATAATGGGCACGAAGCTGCTCATGTCCACAGCATTCCACCCGCAGACAGATGGAGCGACAGAACAAGCAAATCGTTCTGTAGGGCAAATACTCTGCACGGTAGTGGAGAGTGATCAGAAGGATTGGGCCAAGAAATGCCCAATGGTAGAGTTCGCACTGAACAACTCAGTCAGCATGACCACAGGATATGCACCATTTGAATTGAACAGCGGATACTTGCCCCGTATCAGGCAGGTGCTATCAGTGAATACTACATTTAGAGGAGTGTGGCAGTTCGCACAACAAGCATTGTGGAACTTGATTGCTGCTCATGATGCAATCATCGTGAGCCGAGTACAGCAGACAGACACTGCTAATACCAGATGCCGTCAAGGAACGACGTATGAAGTTGGACAGCTAGTATATCTGTCTACAAAGAACCTGTCCTTACCTAAGGGGCGGGCAAAGAAATTGGTACCCAATTATATTGGGCTGTACTCAGTTATAGAAGTGGACAATTCCAGTTCTACAGTGAAACTTGAGTTACCCCCAGAGCTCACAGCTCGGAGGATACTACCAAAGTTTCATGTGAGTCTAATTAGACCACATACCCAATGACAACAGAACCATCTGCCCCATCTGCCACTCACCCGGCATCCACTACCACAGCGGATGATACTACTATGGAGGTCGACCCAGCCAACTCCTTGTACTACGACAACACTGTCGAAGTAGCCGTGCAGTCATCATCGACTGCACTTGCACCTATATATGCTGATCCACCATCAACATAATGGTTCCCAAACCTGCCTGAGGTTTGGTCTGTGGGGAGGGTGTAAGAATGTAGATTCTTACAGTAGCATATATGCTACTATTTAGGACATATAAGTCACCAGAGTGACTTATGGGGTTTGTATTATATAAGCTGCCCACAAGGGGCACCTGTAGATAGTGGACAACTATACAGTTGTCCACAAGTAGATTACATAAGAATACTTTTTACTTGTAAACCACGCCGTCGCAGACACCAATAAATCTATTGGCTCAGTCTGTTTGTGTGAAACAATAAAGTTCTTACAGAGTAGGAGCAGAGACAGTTGAGTTGGTGGTGTCTAGATCCATGCCAGTGGTGGTGGGTTACTAATCACTGTTTCTGTACCATGGGTAGTAAAGGGTCATGCCATTGGCTAAGGGAACTATGCCAAAGAAGGTGTGAGTGAGTTGTAAGTTGAAGAAGATAAATGGCAGTCAATCACACGCACCAGGACTTGTATAGCTTCATGGGACACATGGTGTCTGCTCTTGCTGCAATTGATTCAAGACAGCAGAGTTGTGTGTGGGCCTTGTTAGATGTCCACAACAAATGGACAACTAGCTCTGAGCATATACATAGAATAGTGAAACAGACAATGAAAGGAAGACATCCAGGCAACTTGTCAGTTTTCACCATTACATATGCCTGGAAGAGCTGGCATTACCATCCACCAGCTCCAGCGCCAATTGTTGTTGCATGCTATGGATGGGAGTGAATTGGGGGAAAGAGATTACGGTAACAGAGGGCAGCGGCTGAGGAGAGGCAGCATGGATCTGACTTGAGTGTACTGCAAGTTCATAAGTAAGTGAGAGCAATTGCGAAATCTGAAAGGAACAGATAAGACATGCATCCACAGATCATGGATGCATGTCTTATCTGCTGTGTGATATGGATCACCTTGGCTCTCTTCCGCTTCTTTCGATGTTGAGCAGAAAATCCCAAACTTTGTCTGGGAGCTCCTCTTCCAGAAGCGCGTCAAACTGGTCAAGTTCGACATTTTTGGTGTCACGAGCAGAGCTAGACTAAGTCATAGCATCTCCACGCAGTGAGATTGATGTGCCGTCGTTCATAATATACTATAAAATAACGTGAAATCAATGCACGCACATACATCTGCCATGGTGCAGATATATCGCGAAGTGAGAACAAACAATGAGCGCCCATGCAGATGAAACTCGGATGCCTGCGTAATAAATAACTCATTCTGAGCTCTGCTTCACCAGTATCTGAGAGTATTATATCTGGTGCCCTGAGCATCATGCATCACGGACTCCATCCTTCATGGGGAATCATAAATGTCTAGGTAGAGTTCCCATGATTTCCTCACGGTGGGCATCAGCCAAATTACGGGGATGACCTGTGGTTAGGCCGGCGAGTGCACCAGGTCGCAAAAGCATGGACCTTGATTGTCAGAGGGCCCTTCTGTTCCAGCAACCACAAGGTATCTGCAAGACTGCGCACCACCACCATGGATAATTTTGAGATGATTTGCATTAATGGGATCTCTGTCACCGCCATTGCTTGTACTGGCAGTTTGATCCTGGGAGTGTACCTCTTAGGGCAGTATGCGAGGATGCGGTTGGTAAGTGCATACCTCGAACGTAATGTGCAAGGTTTCACGCTCAGAAAAAGACATGGGGAGCCATCCCATTTTCCCCATATCACCCAAGAGTGTTATGAGCAACCTTTTGCCGCGGACAAAATGGAATGCAACGATTTTGTTCACTTGGATGAACCGGCATACTTGTATGCAACGTAGATCCGCTCTCTATGGCTCCAGCTAAACCATTCGCAGTGTATGAGTCTTCGGACACGATAGGCGTCATCAGTCCACTGTGGGGCCTTCCAAGCCTTTTTACATCTTCCCCAGAAGTTATACACCAGATCATGAATACTAAATCTCCGTTTGTGAAAACAAAGCAAGGACAAGAAATTGTTGCATATGTATTATGTAACGATTTTTAAGATGTTACTTTATCGCTAAACCATGCACAGAAATATGGGCGTGAATGTTGTAGCATCTGAGGGCAATACATGGAAGAGACATCGTGCAATTGTTTCCCCAGCATTTTCTAATGAAGGGTATGGAAATCCTTGTATTATTATCATTGATATGAAATTTGCGCAGTTACAAAAAAGTTTGGGCCGAGACCTTGTGAATATACCAGGAAATACGGACCTATGAAGGCTGGGAAGACCAGGACTCGGTGTCATTGCCTAACATGTATTTAATTACAAAGAAGGTATGTTTTACTTCTTTGCGCTGGTTAAGCATTAAGATTCATGTGTGCTGTCAATCATACGTAGCTAGCCTTATCCATCATCAGCTCCTGTGGTTTTAATATCCCACTCACCTGGACGGACAAAGAGATGGAGAAGGATGGTAAACTTACATTATATGGAATCCTGAAGATTGCGGCAAGTTCAATTTTCATAAGATATTTTGTCCCTAGATGGGCCTATTATCTTCACATTCCCAGGTACAATTGTTGTCAAGGTTGTTGCTCACAATTGACTTAGCAGCTGACACCATCCGTTTAGCCTTTGCCTTGTAGACACTGCGTATAAGCAATTGGAGGCCTTTCTGGACAAGCAGGTTGCCCAGCGAAAGGAGGATATTGTCGAAGAAATCAAATCGGGGATGGACCCCCTCGAAGCCCAGCGAGACATTTTCAGTCGTCTTGTTTCTGCCAGCGTGAACAAAGGGAAGTCAGGACTCAGCGACCGAGAAATAAACGGAAACACTTTCATAATGCTCTTTGCGGGTCATGGTATGCTGCTCACGTCCTACCTTTTATTCGATTTTTGGGAAATAATGTTCGCAGAGACGATGGCACACACGCTTGCAGTGACTCTCATTCTCCTTGGTCTATATGAAGAGGAACAGGAACATTTGCATACCAATATAAAGAATATTGTCGGCGATTGCCTTCCCGTAAGTCCTCTTTTTCATTTTCTTGCCAATGTTGCTGTACATGGCTACAGGTATTTGAGGATTATGATGCTCTTGAGCCTGTTGTACTACCCATTGCATTCGAGAGCCTAAGGCTGTATCGTGAGCCATCCATTTCTGCATGATTGCCAGCTCAACCAACCACCATGCTTTCCAAAGCTCCCGTTTACCTGATGATCCGCCAAGTATCCGAAGACACTACCCTCTCCCTCCCCAAAGCGGACGGATCGGGAACCACTGAATTTGTTCCTAACGGCACAGAAGTCGTACTAGATTTGGTTACTGGGGAGTGGTGATTCAATCATGCCATTATTTAAACTGATATAATAGTACATCAGGCTACAACCGGAGGCATTATCCAGACGCGAACTCCTTCAAGCCATCGAATTTTGAAGGTCATCTGGATGCAACATTTGCATTCTCGGTCGGACCACACAGCTGTTTGGGACGCAAATTCGCGACGGTAGAGATAGTCTGCTTCCTTGCCATGATATTGTATGATTGGAAGGTCGAAGTTGTGAGGAATGCGGGAGAAACGAGGGAGCAATGGCAAGAATGGGTTTTACAAGCAACATTCGACATTGTCATGGTCTTGCCTGATTTGCCTCTGAAAATTGTGAGAAGGCAGGTATAGGTTATGAGTACTTATTCGCGGTCTGTCTACATAAGCAGTTTTAAAGTTATTTTTATGGTTCGATAGTATGACTGCTCTTGCAAATTAACTGCATCTCAGTTACAACGATCATGAGCCTCGTCGATTTGCAACTGCCTATGTCTTCAATAACTTCAATGTCTCCCTATTTTAATGATATCTCTCTGTGGAAGACTGTCTAGCCAGTTCTGCTTTTGCACGACTCATGTATTACATGTTGCACACTTTTCTACTGAGCCTTGGGCAACTGCGCCGTGCATGCGCAAGTGTCCAAAACTAATAATATATCTCTATCTAAATGCATAAGCCGACCATGCAAGTCAACGGTCAGGGAGCAGAGTTAAATACCGGGCTTTGGCACCGCAACATCAAAAGTCCTGATCCGATACAGCAGGGATAGAAGTATCCTATATGTATTCATAATACGTGCCTTCCCTCCGAAAAAGTAAACACGCCAGAGAGCGTGAGCCCACTGGTGAGCTCAAAGTGACCCTCAGGAGTGATTGATATGACCGGTGAGAACAAATCAACTGGAGTAGCCTCACCCACCGTCAACGATGAGTTTCCAAATACCGGAGATGATCATGTCCCACAAGAGATGATTTCTTGTAGTCAGCCAATGTTCACGCCAAGAGAAAAGCGGTCTGAAGGAAACGGAAGGATGTCACAATAACCTACTGGTGCTTTGTTGGATTAGCTGGAAGCTGCAAGAAATTCGTAGCCATCGGCTTGCGTTTTCTGCTCTAGCATCAAGTCATATTCTACTTAAGGCATTCCTATTTGTATCATGTACCCCTACAGTGCCCAGCCAGACTCAGGTCTAATCACAAAATGAGAAATGCTGATGATGCGTGGCCATTGCCCCATCTGGTACCGGAAACGGAAAACGGACCATCAACAATGTACTGGTCGGTCACATGACTCCCACTCCCTCACGCTGCTTAGCGCTAGTCAGCGCTCTCCCCTGCAGTGTTTGCTGCCCCTAGACATTGTTCTCAGTATCTGGTACGAGAACCCTAGGGACAGATAACGCTGCAGCTATCTGTGCATATTTCCCCTTTTGTCTTACTACTACAACCATGTTGTATGACATGTTCGCTATCATGGATAATCAAGATGCAGAGGAACGGATTGACCCCAGCACAGGGTCACATAACCGTAATCCTACTGGCAAAAACCAGCACCACAACTGTCGTGAGTACTACTGGTTACTATAAGGTACTTCAGCTCTAACATGTCGACATAGCATCACTTAACAGCCCAGAGCTCCAGACACTGCTTCGTGACTACGACCGCAGAGGTATCACACGCAGAGGTATCACAAACAAGAACACAATCAGTGAGGTCCTCAAGCTTAACTATGGAATATCTATTAGGTATGTCTCTATTCAGGCTGTATTTTTAATAAAGCAGACTTTGATCTATCTAGTCCTGCATCCATAACAAGGTGCCGAGCAAAGATGGGCCTAAAAGCTAGCAAGCGCACAACACAGGAGATGCCCGATGTTGAAAAGCGCCAACTGGTCCTGGACGAAATGGCAAAGGACCCTACGAGACGACTGGGACCTCGCGCAACCAGGGAGCACATCAGCCACAATGTGGGTGTCCATCTCACAAGGTTAGTTGATGCAAGGCTGTCACTATTTTTTTTAACAGCTTTCCTCATAGAGAATTTGTTGAAATGGAGATGCGCCTGCAAGACCCCAAAGGGTTTGCGATTCGTGACCCCACATCCAAAAAGGTCAACCGTGTCGCTCTGGAGGTACTTGGGCCCCACTATGAGTGGAGTGCTGATGGACATGATAAACTAAGTGTGATCGGCTTTCCAGTTTGGGGGGTTCGGGATGTCTGGTCAGGAAGTTGGCTAGGTCTCTGGGTAGTTCTGAATAATCGCATAGGTTTTGCAGTAGCATACCTTTACCTTTCGCTGGTTGAAGAACTCGGTGGTAAGCATTGTAGTGTAATGTATTGTATGCCGGCAACTAACCCTCATAGTAGGCATGCCAATTCAACTACAACTGACTGTGGCTCAGAAACTACAGTCCTCTATGGTTTTGCGACAGCATTGCGGTAACAGCATCATATGTCTCCTAGCCTGTGTACTCACCAGTATGATAGCGAAGCATTTTCTTCTGAACTTCCCATTACGGAGCTACCTGCTCATCAGTTTCTAGCAAGTATACACAATACGACTATTGAGCGGGGATGGCTTCATCTGAGACTCCAATGGGGCGATAACGTGAAGGTCATGTGGTACAAGGGTACAGAACAGTACAACTACAACAGTAATGACAATCGGCAATAGTAAGTGTGGTTCAGACTTTGATCGCTAAGTTTACATGCTTACTGAAAACTTCGAGTGATATCGTGCAGTGGCTTTGGCCCAAGTTGATACAACATGAGCTTGATGGCTTACAATACCATTTTAACAATCATTACATGCGAAAGGACCACAAAAAGAAAAACCCTTCTGGGGTTACACCACATCTCGCTATGATGTTGCCGCACAAATACCATGGTACTAACTGTCTGCAAAATGTCGATGTTGGCCTTATATGCAAGCTCAAGGAAGAACTAGGGGGTGAGGCTCTCATTTGTTTTGCTTTAAGTTAATTACAAATGAAGTTATGGTTAAATAGGGTTGTATGTTCTGGCCATCAGTGCCTACTTGTATTTTCACATCCTGGATTCCTGTGGTTAGCGAGATACACACAGCATCTGAAAATTAAGCCCTACATATCAGTGAGTTTGAGATAGCTTCGTCGCATGACTCTTTCATCAATATCATGACCTCGGTCATGACTCTCATGACCCATAAGTTCGGTGTAATTGTCACCTGGTGTTTGAGAGGGCCTCTCATGTGTGAGGGCCAGCACCACACAAAGATGGTTGCATACATGCTGAGCCATGAAGCCGTCCACAGCTGCATCTGTTCTGGGTCAGATATATGAGGAAATGCCTTTTGTAAATTCACACGCTCCCACCAGGGGCTCACCTGTGAATTTGTGGGTTGTAGAGTATAATCTCGTCGTTTTGTATCATTCCTGTTGCAAAGGGTTGATGTCAATCCATTGTAACCATAGTATTTCGAACCTTGAATGTCAGCCACTAATGTTGTCCAGCCACTATCATCTATTGTATGGTGTGCAAATGCATTCAGACCAGCTCCAAAACCACACTCGCTGTTCGTACCTGCCTCATCAGACCCAGAGTACTTTTTGGTTTTACCTGTCAAGAGGGGATTCGCAAAGAACACTGGGTAGTGCAATGACCGAACATCATGGCCTTTTGTGGGTCGTGGTCCCACTTTGTCAGAATTGACAACACCAACAAAGGCCCCATGAGCATTGTATCTCATCTCTGAGTCTCAAGTCAGCATTGACAGATTGAAATTGAAATTTCCAAACTACACACTTGGCATTATGACATTGGCTGCTTCAGCACAAGCGAAGAAGCTCTTCATAAAATGATCTGCGGTCACGAGATGAGTTAAGGCTCGTAACATATCTTTGCGGTTCTGATCATCTGTCATTACTAGGTATGAGTTAATTGGTGAACTTTCAAAGAGAGCCAAATCTGTCTCTCCAAAACAGGCCATATAGAGTCTTGTGAGGTTCACTGACAGTCTAATAGTTACAGACTTACACGAAAGGCATATTTCTCAATCCCACTCCCAAGATAGCTGCCCCTGGGCTGACTCTGGTAGTTATGTTTGGCCCAATCATTGGCGACCAGAATGGTCTCCTCGACCTCCCTATGATTTAGGGTGATTTTGCTGCTAGGTTCGCACGTCCACGTAATTCGTAGAAATGTGTACGCATCATAGCAGACAAAAGATGACAATGAACTAAGGGAGGGTCCTGCAACCTTGGGATCATAAGTGCTATGATATCTTTTTGACATCTCAGGAGCCGGATGGGAGACTTTTTTTCGGTGAGTCAAGCTGACCCCACTTGGACTGCCGAGACCGTCCTTTGCACGTGTGCAGGCCTACTCGGATGGACAGAAACATGTGAACATGTGCGCATACTATGCTGGAGGCTTGGAGTCTGACGAGTTCGCCATTTGGAAGAAACACTAGCATAATCATCAAACTCTTCATCAGCAGATATCTGCATCGACAACACAGTCAATGGTGTAGCCCACACGTTTTTTTATCAATACATGCACTTACATTCTGGCCTCTCTCTCGTTTCAATGGACGTGGTGCCCACGCAACCACCCTGAGAGTTAGCTTGTTACCTGCCACGTCTTCCTTAGATAGATCCTCAATTTGAGTAAGGCGGATGTGTAAACTACGAATAGTTGTATCTACGTCTTCAATGCTCAATGGGCTTGAGGTTGTAGCATCTTTTTGCACCTGGAACGAATTCCCGTGATTATAGCTTTGTGATGGTTGATTCTCCCGAATAAAAAAATGCCAAAAGAAACCAGCCGCTCACCTTTGGAGGCTAGCTATAATGGCCCGATATTCATCTTCATTGTTATTCGGGACAGTCTCGAAGTCTTGCCGCAATACATCTAAGAAACCATTGAGTGCATCTCTTACAGGCGTATTGAATGGTGCGGTATGTCGTGAACCTGGGTGCTGAATCTAGAGTGATTACATAAGTAAGATACACCAAAAATGAAATTGCAACACCTGCCTGTGCAAGTTTTTGCTTGCTGCTTGGGTAGATCCATAATGTTCCTTCAATGGATATAGATGCAATCTTGCTTGTCTCCTTGAGAACTTGATTTGATTTACGAAGCTGAGCCGCATTCTGGAGCCCACGGTTGAGAGGCTGTTTGGGAATGGCCTTTTGATTAATGCGCAATGCTGTGGAATGCGCCCGATGAACAGCAGCCCCAGCAGTGATAGCTGATGTGTCATGATGTGTAGTCGCTTGGGGTTCATCTACGCAAACACTCTGGTTTATACGAGATCAGATGCCCCGGGTTAAGACGAGTACCCACTTATGACTTGTGCGCATGCCGCGCAATACAATCCTGGCATGTGAGGGAACACTGCCCCGCAACCTTTACACTGTAACAGTTTCTGTATTATAGCATAAGTCTCTGAGTCTCAAAGGTAAATAATGTAAATACTCAACCTTGAGCTCCTCCTTGCGCTCTGGAGCTTCAGCCGCTGCCGCTTCAAGCTTGATACATTTAGCACAGGTAGTCAGTTGCGGGTGATTGTTCAATTCGAAGATAATCCCGCAACCTTCGCAGTGCATGACGAAGATGACTCGGAGAACGTAGTAGTTCGATGGCACTGCGTGTCAACCTAGTAATTTCCGGTAGCTGAGAGGGAAACTTTCTTAGTTACTTAGCCAGCAGATCACGATCAAATCATTAGCTCCAGGGTTGCACCGACAGACTAATAGACAAATTTGTACGGACGGGAGAGAAGGATTCCGTTAGGGTAGTCCCACACTTGAACGTTCATGCCAAAACTCTCAGGCACATATCCCGTGTGCTATAGAGGTGATCGGCGTATCTAACAGAACGAAAAGGCATGGTAAACGACGCACCGCAGTTCTGTCAGTTGTTGACCGTTTGTGACCGTCGATCCCACATGCGGCTATATCCAAAATGAGGAAGGCATCAAGCATCAACAAACGACCGATGCATTTCCCCTCTCGTAAATAGACCTGAGTCTGGTTGGGCACCGTACCCCCTCTTCAACTTGGAGATCGCCTACATATGCCAAAAGACGCGTAATTTCCGCTTGCGTGGTTCGTTAAGAAAGACACGAACCGGGCCCAAGTACTTCTATATGTATTGCAGCTTCATCGTTGCCAGGACCAACCTAGTTCGATCACATGGCCGGCTTGCGGGCCATTTTCCTCATACAGTCGAGAGAATTCAGCTGGCGAATCATTACGCAGAAATCCACATGAACTTGTGACGAAGTGTAGAGTTTGCTACCGATATGCCGCTGGAAATAATTTGTTTGCCAAGCTGATGGGTCTTGCTCTGAAAGAGAACCGCCAACATTTTTGTTTCACTACCCCATCAATGCAGAGGAGAGTAAGCAGGCTTACTATAAAGGATATGCAAAATGAAGGATACCGTTGTCCCGGTCAACCTCACCCGTTGATTCGGGTGTCCCTCGTTACGGGTTAGGCGCCCGCCTAACCTTATTGTTCCTCTGCCTCCGCATTGGGCTCATTGTCCTCGATTTACTCTTCGGTGGCCAGTGTCCAATGCGTTGTCTTACTGGTATCTGCAAATCACCAAACATTCCTGAAAATGCTACAAGAGCGCTCCCATAGCTGTACACCAGTGTACACCTCAAGCTAGTCAAGGGGACGACGGTGTTGAACCTCGGCGAACGACCCCCATGATGGGCATATCTTCTCGTAAATATTTTGATCTCCGGACCGGTACCTATGGGGAAAGGTTTATAAGGCTTCGCACCTGAGTTCCAAGTGTTTCCGTTTCTTCTCCACTCTTCCACTGAGAGCCTAGTGCTACCAGTTAACAGCCTCAGGACAGGTTCCCTACTCATTCTTCATTCTCATCTTCATTTGCAGTCTGTTCCGACTACTCTTTCTAACGCACTCTTGGCCACTCGATCAAAAATGTTCTCGAAAGCTATATACGCCTCCATCTTTGTCTCAACCTTGGTCCTTCAGGGACACGCCCATGGTAATCCTCCAATGCCCTCGATCTTTCTAATGTCTGAAACATGTTTATTTTTTCAAGCTGGTGTCACCCCGGCTCTCGGCGTATCGGGCACGTTTGCGCGTTCGGATGTCCAGAGGCCATCGACTGCGACTCCCTGTGGAACTACCCCCCTCACTGATATCGACACTTCAACTGCTGCCCCTGTCAACCCAGACGGGTCTGTCGATCTTACGGCTACCAACTTTAATGCGTAAGTAACACCCCTCCATCGGCAAACCAGTATTCTAACATCATTGTAGCGGTGCGGATGGCTCGCGATCCTTCACTGCGACGATCAGCGCCGACGGCACCACCAAGAATATGGTGGCCGCGCAGGTCACCACCAACGGTGATGCTGCGCCAACCAACGTCGGCTCTCAGCCTCGTGCGTCCGTGTGATGTTGACTCTGCGGCTTGTATTGACATTTTTGCCAGTGGTCGTTCAGATCCCCCCTGGCACAACCTGCACAGGGGGGAAAGATAAGAAGCGTTGTATAGTGTCCCTGCAGTCTACATCGGGCTTTGGAAACTGTGTTGCCATCATTCAAAGTGGCGCCGGGGGTGCTGCTGGAAACTCGACCGCTGCTGCTGCGGGAAACTCGACCGCTGCTGCCGCTACCGGAAATAACACCGCCGCCGGCGTTGACAATGTAAGTCCTTCTCGCATGCGTCCGCACTAAGACTCATCCATTGTCCAGGCTGGAAAGAAGCACCATAAGCACCACCACCACCACGCACACGCTGCTAATGCAACTGCAACTGACGCAGCTAATGCTACTGCAACCGACGCAGGTGCTGCCGACCCGACTGCAACGAATACAATCGCTGCTAGAGCTCCCTCCGTGAGCTCTATTCTTCTTCTTTTTCGTGTATTGTCTAACCATGTCCAATCATACAACTCAGGGTGCCCGTGCCGTCCGTTCCCTGTTGGCTGGAAGCGAGGGCCATGTGAAGCGTGGTAGCTTCTCCTGGATTTGGGCATGAGTTCGTTATTGTGGCTAACGAGTGTATATACATAAGAGTGTATGTTGTATGGATGATGAATTTAGGCTGTTTTTTTTTAATGGTTGCGAGATCGGAAGTAAGTACATGATAGAAATACGTGGACTGCCTATGAGACACGTCGAACCTTGTATAGACGCTCGCCACGTTTCTGGTTTGCAATTACCTTCGCTATGCAACTGTCTCTCCTTCTGCTCGCAGTTTTGTTCCCTCTCGTCTCAGCTCAATTCGGGTTCTTCGAGCAGATGTTTCAAGGACATCCACAGCAGCATCAGCAGCAAAGATCGGGCGCAAGTGCGTGGGCCGCTCACGCGGAAGGAGGTAAGCACATGAACACTCACTATTTCACTCGTGATCGTACCCGTTCTACTCGAATTCATACAATATTTCAGCTCAATGCTCCAATTATCTTTGTCCGAAAACACTGGACTGCGTCGAAACACCCTCAGCTTGTCCTTGTCCCAACCCGGAAGACATAAAATGCTTAGTGCCTGATGCACAGGACAAAGGATCCGCCACTGTGTTCTGTGTCCGGGGAGAAACAGAATGCGCAGAGGTTGAGAAGCTTGCGGGTCGGTGAAGGAGGGCGTTACTGCGTTCAAGGTGAGCCGTTATGTATGATGCAAGTTTTGGAATGATGAGAAAAATTAAATAGGGATGATGCTGGGAGTTGCTTTCCTTCGATCTGATGCTGGAAATGCGATGTTTGTGTTGTATCGTGCTGTGGTACTTTCGTCGCGAATTACGTGCAGAAGTTCAGTGATACTTGCAGTACCAGAGGAAGCGTGGGCTATAGAATAATTTACAAGGCTCGTTCTTTATCCTGGCATCAGAAATAATACCATAATCTTATTCGTAATTCAAGCGTGCATGTCAGACTAGTACCATGACGTGTACACTTGGTCCAAAATTCACTGCGTAGTGAAAGAGAAAGGGAAAACCCTCGGCATTCAACTTGAAGCACGCACGAAGCATGGACTCCACTAAAACAAGCTTAGGGCTTGGGAGTGCTTCTGCAAACACTAATGGTAACTAAAGCACTTGGTACTCAGGTGAACGAAAAGCATTTGCGAAGGTGATGAATCGGGAAGCACTGATCATCAATCGAGAGTAGTCACATGAGCTTTATTTTTGGTTGCAAAAGGACACGACAAAAAAATCAATACAATTTTTGTCTCGTTCAATATTGTTTCAGCAAACAATGTCCATGTCTAGCGTTCTTATGATGCCAATGACAAATCACTTAGGCTGCCAGAATCGTAAATTCAGGACTGGTGTTTCCTGAGTCACCAAACACTAACCACAAAGAATGAGTCTAGAATCATCAAACGAATAGGTATTACTCACAGACTAGGAAATAGTCATTCTCGGTGGTGAGATTTTCTGGCAGCGTGATGGACTGTATTCCTGCTGTAAGGAGGAAACCGGTCGCCAGAGTGCCAATGCCGGCTAAAAATAGTCGAATAAGCTCCTACGTATTGTGGTTGAGGTGCTATTTTTCATTGCATGACTCACCAGTCGGTGTTCGCAACACTATTGTTCCAGCGTTGGGAGTCATAGGCGGGAGGCTAGATGTGTCCCTTCGTCGTTTTGTCAGAAATCACCCACACATTATTCGCCGAAACATCTTACCAGGTAACCTATATACGAGCAACGTGGGGGTAAGACTACTATCAATGAGAGCAAGCAAAATGTTCATACATTGTGAGTCTGTCCGGCGGTCCAAACGGTGGTTGCATTGGGGATGAGGATCGGAGGATCGAAGACTTCCAAAGCCCCTCGAGCGTCGAGCGTCGGAGAAGCTCCAACGCCAACCAAAGCACACGCCAATGCTATGAATGCGGAAATGCGGGCCATGATATCGAGAAAGATAGTCAAGAAAACGTAGTCTGTATGGCTACTGGGATGATCTGGGTATTCTGAGTCAGTGTGCTACTACCTTTCGTCGAGCCATTTTATAGCAGTAAAGTCGGTCCATTTTGCCTGCTATCAGCTGCCGGGGTTTTGTTTAAGCTCGAGAAAATATTAGACAGGCGAAGCGGCCATCAGCAAGATTCGAACAAGCAATGCACGGGAGGATGACATCCGAAATAACATTGCTAATTTTTGGAGACCTAGACCGCATAAAGCGAGTTCCTGGACAGCAGTGGCGTGGGCTTACCAAGGGGAACAGTGTTAAAGGTACCGCAAACGCTCAGAAAAAAGTTCTCCAGCATTAACGAATATTGTGAAGATTTTCGGCGGGCCGATTTGCTGTGTTACGCAGCTAGGTACACTTTGCCCATACTCATCGCAATAAAGGGAGTTTCCTTCTAGTTGGTCTCTGTGCCCTATTCCAGCGTTGAATGCCACTCTAGGGAGGTCAGTCCTCTCAAGTGAGCCGTGTGTTCCGATGGCGTCTGGTTCATCAAGAAGCGCCCCAAGTCAGACCGGTACCGCTCCAGTCATACAAGGGCGGATGCACGACCTATTATTGTCCCCTGAGACCCTGAGATCGGGTTTGTGTCCCGTGCTTCCACACCTACTGTCCTAGCTCTAGAATATATCCATCCCGACTTTTATTATGTAGTAGCTCTTCAAAAACTGCACCAATTTACATGAAGCATTAATGTGTGATCTCTTCTGATCATCTCTATTAGAACTGTGTTAGTAAATGGGATTCTGTAAAAACATGGTAAACCAGTGTATTATATTGCCCATGTAGGTAAGTATTGGAGCATCCTACAAAAATTCATGGGTGTTTTTCCCGCAGTGTCTTTTGATGTTTCTAGGCCATTGACTAGTACTTTACGGCGGTTGGAACAGGCTTGGAGCCAAATCTGAGTCGCGACAGTGATGTCTGGCATTTCCGCATTCAAATATCAGGTCGTAAATTGCGTGTGCTGGTACCTAGGAAGCGGGTAGAGGCTCAGCGAGTTCATTACAACAATTTATTTTTATTTCGTTTCAGAGTCCGAGTCGTTGGTCTACCGCAATTTAAATATATACATCGCTGTCCCCATAGCTGGCCGCTTGAACCTACAGCACTTCATCTGTCTTGTATGTATCGGTCGGAAAGGAACTCTGGTGTGGGAGATTCAGTAAGTGGCGGTTCAAGAACACTCTGTAAAGGTGGGTTGACTGATACGCAAGTATCCGTACATTTCCGTGAAAGACCTCAACCGTTCTCCCTATATGAATTGCTGGCTCCTCAGCCAAGGAGGTGCTATTCTGGTTTTCCAGACAATTTAAAACGTCTTCAGATAAAGATGAAAAGCTTACGGTGCTCCGTCCAAAGTCATTCCACCGATTCTTGATAGTGTAGCTGTGCCTATCAAAGGAATCCATATTGTGAAGTTTGTTCTGCGTGTAGCCTCTCATATTAAGTCTAATAATCGTGACTTAGCTGTTAATATCGTCTACTGAAGACGCTCACTCACAGTGCCACTGCCAAACAGTCGCAGTCGATATTTATTAAAGTCAAGCCATGAGACGTTCTGAAATAAATGTACGCAGCGTCATTAAATAAAGCTTCCCAGTCGAGAAATAAAAGGGTGTCCTTTATGATGTGGTGAGGTCATTGGAGCAACCACATCAGCTGAGTTCTACTCACCAATTCAATGTTGTGGGTTGAGCGAACCATAAAGCAACAAACAAAACTTGCACCACTGTGACTAGGATCCCTCGGTTAATTAAATTGAACATTATTCTGTTAATCAGGTGGTCTGTGCTGTGATCCAGTTCAGAACACGCCGCGACTGTTAGAATCAAGTCGGTGACCTTTTGAACGGCGTTCTGACGGTGTGAAGCAGTGTGCAGAGGCTTATGGTAGCGATTATATCCACAAAAGAAGCTATAGCAGGCCATATGCCGGTTATTAGCTGTCCAAATGGGCCAGGTAAGTGCTTGAGCTAATTGTCACCCAAACACTCACAGAGAATGAACCGACGGAAAGGGACGATAGTGTCCCGAGGTGAGCCGTCTGGACCATAACATCTTAATGTATCGAGTCACTGGCAGTGAATCACACGGTCAAATATATGGTGCTCACATATACCGAGTCCTGGATATGAAGTGAGTAACCGACTGCTCAATGGACAAAATAAAATTTACCGATTTCCCCCAGAACGCTGACGAGCTGGGCGAGTGTGAACAGGCGGAATTCAAGAAGAAGGGAGAACTGACTATGAGGACGCACACTGGCCACCAGCGGCCATCCACTGCCGGCACACTTAACACGTGGCTTAAAGAAAGTAGATTGCACTCACCCATGTATATGTTCCACGCAATATAGCTTTGGGCACTACCAAGGAGGATCAGGGTCACTCTACCCTTGAATGAGATGAAGGCTTACATAGTTGTAATAATGATAGTTCCAAGAATTTCGAGGAAGTAGTAGCTGTAAAATTAATATTATTTTGATTTATAGCAAGGCGGCTGGGGTTTAGACCGACATTGGGATTGAGTTCAATGAAGCGCCGATAGGCTCGTAAAAGGCACCGATCTGGCAGATAGTCAAAGGCGATCGGATTCTCAGGCCAGCGACGTACTACATTGTGGTCGAAAACTAATGTGGTTACCAATGTTCCCAACAGATCGAACAGCCTTTAAAAAGAAAAAGAAAATCAGAACGTGTTATGTAAGAACCGTTGAAACATCATACACAAGTAAAATCAGCTAACACGCGAGGGTATCAGTATGCCCCAAGTACATGCATTTCGGCGTATTGTTTTTCTCACGATCCCTTTGAAAATCCTGCGGTCAGAATTTGAAGACACATATCCATATGTCTGACATATGTTGATTCCAGTAAAGCTGTCGATGAGATTGTGAGAGAAAGCATGAGGTCATGGGGTTTTCCACCGTACATGGCGGAAAGCATGGTACCTTTAAATCGGAGGGAGTCAGCGCTCGAGATATATCAGTCGGAATATCTGCAGACTTACCATAGAGTGCAGGCCTGTAGAGCGCGGCGGGGTTGACACTGGAGGATGAGGCCATATTAGACGTTGCTGGTTAGAGGTCAGAGAATGCCTAGCCAGAGGGATGATGGAAGGCTTGAAGAGGGGAATATATATAGGAGAAGCCGACGAGCACTGGCAGCCATTTTCATTCGTGAGTGTCTGAGAAAGCGTCATATTGCCATGGTGTGGCTATTAAGTTGAGACGCGGCTCCAGCGTGAATTCGAACTGTCAGCTTAGCCACCTTACATTGACTGTTGCCAGTGACTGCCCCCAACTTGAATCAATCGGGTCCTGCATATGCCTTAGACTGAAGTCCCCATCAGATACAAAGTCAATAACGGCTCGGAAGCTGCATAAGAGGATCGAAATAGTAAAGACACGTACACGTACACGGCTTGCAGAGTGTGGGTGACATCTCAATCGAAACCATTGACATTGGAAGCGTCTTCTCTTATGGCATCGCTCTCCAATCTCGAACTGGCCTTCATGCCTCAGTTGCTGCTACTTCTGTACCTAGCCTCTTATATCCTGTAGTCTTTCATACTCAGCATCCCAGTTACTAGTTGAAACCGCTGTCGCAGCAGGGCTTTCAACGGCATATGGTACGGCAGACCAAACCGTATTGACAACACCCTCTACGGACATGGGTGTCTTGCAGAGTTTGAGGGAAAGGGCTAGGACCCCAGCAAACCATAGGGAAGAACTCACCAAAGAGGCAATAGCCAAGTAAGCGAATTTACTGCCAAGCGGTGTTTGGACTCGGGCTCAAAGGAAGTGTCTCATGATTGCTGGCGAAGAGTACACGGTCAGCAGCCTCAGTCTAGCCCTTCTCCATCTCTCACAGTTGACTGGAGTATCCGAGTCCACCTGAGCAGGGTACCGTAGCCATCTTGCTGGACAATGTCGAGCACGTCCAAAGCAATATCCTCCACCATCTCCAACAGCGTTCCCGCAAGCCTCTCTGTATTCTCGGACTCTTTGGAAGCATCCATTGACAGCATCAAGTAGGCCATCAGAGACTCAGCGACAGTATCACGCACACCAGAACAGACTGCGCCATCTCAGCTCAACAAATCACCGATGCAGTACTAGTTGCTGAAGGCTTCGGCCCCTTCGGCAGCCATCTCTATCCCTCTCCGTCGTCTGATTCGAGTTTTAGAATGATGAGAAAAACTAAATAGGGATGATGCTGGGAGTTGCTTTCCTTCGATCTGACGCTGGAAATGCGATGTTTGTGCTGTATCGTGCTGTGGTACTTTCGTCACGAATCACGCGCAGAACTTGAAGTTCAGTGATACTTGCAGTTCCAGAGGAAGCGTGGGCTATAGAATTTACAAGGCTCGCCCTTTATCCTAGCATCAGAAATATTCTCATAATCCTATTCGTAATTCAAGCGTGCATGTCGGACTAGTACCATGACGTGTACACTTGGTCCAAAATTTACTTCGTAGTGAAAGAGAAAGGGCAAACAAGTACTCCGAGTCGGCGTTCAAGTTGAAGCACGCACGAAGCATGGACTCCGCTAAAACAAGCTTAGGGCTTGGGAGTGCTTCTGCAAACACTAATGGTAACTAAAGGGTAACTAAATCAGGTGAACGAAAAGCATTTGCGAAGGTGATGAATCGGGAAGCACTGATCATCAATCGAGAGTAGTCACATACGTTTTATTTTTGGTTGCAAAAGGACACGACAAAAAAAATCAATACAAATTTTGTCACGTTCAAGATTGTTTCAGCAAATAATGTCCATGTCTAGCGTTCTTATGATGCCAATGACAAATCACTCAGCTGCCAGAATCGTAAATTCAGGACTGATGTTTCCTGAGTCACCAAACACTAACACAAAGAATGAGGCTAGAATCACCAAACGAACATGTATTACTCACAGTCTATTACGTAGTCATTCCTGGTGCTGAGATTTCCTGGCAGCGTGATGAGCTGTATTCCTGCTAGAAGAGAGAAATCGGCCGCCAGAGTGATTGCTAAAAATAGTAGGATAAGCTCCTACGTATTGCGGTTGAGGAGTTATTTTTCATTATATGACTCACCGTTGAATTCATTCACAAAACTTGTTCGCAACTCTATGAGTGCACGGTTGGAAATCGACTTCGGGGGGTTAGATGCGTCCCTTCGTCTTTGTGTCAGAAATCGCCGACACATTATTTCTCACTGAGATTTCTTACCAGGTGACCTAAATACAAGCAAGGGAGGTAAGACCACTATCAATGAGAGGAAGCAAAAATGCTCATACATTGTGACTCTGTCCGGCGGTCCAAACGGTGGTTGCATTAGGGATGAGGATCGGAGGATCGAAGATATCCAAAGCCCCTCGGGCGTCGAGCGTCGGAGAAGCTCCAACGCCAACCAAAGCACACGCCAATGCTATGAATACGGTAATGCGGGCCATGATATCAAGAAAGATAGTCAAGAAAACGTAGACTGGATGGCTGCTGGGATGATCTGATTTTCCTTCAGTGGGCCACAACCTTTCATCGAGCCATTTTATAGCAGTAACATTCGTCCGTTTTGCCCGCTATCATATCATCTGCCAGGGTTTTTGTCTAAGCTTGTGGACAGGCGAAGCGGCCATCAGCAATATTCGAATGGGTAATGTACGGATGAAATCCGAAATAACATTGCCAATTCTTGGAGACCTAGACCGTGTTCCTGGACAGCAGCAGGGTTATGCGCCTAAGTACACTTTGCGCGCGTACCCTTCGCGATTTAGGGGGATCACCCGTCGCTGGAGTTTCCTTCTAGTTGGTCTCTGTGCCTTATTCCACCATTACATTGAAGTGCCACCCTAGGAAGGTCGAGTCCCGCACAGGGCACCATTGGGCGATGGAGCTCAAAGGAGCCGTGTGTTCCGAGGGCGTCTGGTTTATCCTAGAGAGGATGGGATTTCAGTGTTCGTTATTAGGTGTGGTGAGATTTTAAACATGACGTGAGAACTTTTGGAACATTCTTACGCATATGCCTAATCGCCTGGACCTCAAATACGACTGTGGTAACCGTGAGTGCCAGGAGTCGGTATTAATGGGTAAATTCTTACTAATGTATCCTGCCAACCTAAATCTACATCCGAAGAGTTCGAATGGCAAATGACCGACACCGTATAATGGGTGGGTTTTCATCTAACGTAAAGATATCGTAATGCCTTGAGGCTACGCGTAAAAAGTGATTGCGGAACCACGGCGCATTGTAGCCCTGGACTCGATGAAAAAGCGAAATACAGACGTAGTAGGGAAGGAACGCGATGTGATTTTCATCTCGATACTCCGTGTAATACATTACGAAGGCGCATATGAAGTAACCCGAGTCAGGGTGGACTCCCGGACCCTGTTGGACCCTAGTGGCACAAACTGGTCACAGTCAGGTCAACGAAATTTCCCGGTCGACGTGTTGTCATCAAGTGGTTCGGAAGATGCAGCCCTGGTGGTACGCGTCAAATGGCGTGAATAATGAGCACTTGAGCAAAAACCAACACCGTGCTACCCGTTTACACCGTGACATTATGATTTCCTAAATACGCCAGTGGTGATTGGATAATCTCTAGAACGTTTCCCGAAATTCAAGTTCGAGACGTGCAGTGAGGTCCAAGTAGAATTTGGAAATACGTTCAACGTTTCCTCAGGAACTCTACATATGGAGGGAGACACGTCACAGTCACATGTAACTGATCTTTCTTCAAACGGAGTGTTTTCCAATTTTAGGGACCGGCACGGGTTAACTCGGATCGTAACGTGGTTGGTGCTCCGTGGGAGGTGACCAGACAGGTGTGGGTCGCAGGTAGAGTGTATCTGCTGCACCCGTGTCTGAATCGGGTTTGCTGAGGGCAGAAACACGATATACATAAAACGCCAGCTTTACTCTACTTCAATAGCGTTCAATGTGACCCCTCTGCACCTTAATTTCCCTTTGACAAGCAGCTTAGTAGGGCTCAAGAATCGTTGAGGCCGGGCCATAGTGTAGGACATATCGACCCAAGACCCTAATGCTACCTTCGCACGAAAAGTTCTGGACGCCATGTTATGCTGGAGATGAGTTGCAGCTAGCCGTCCTTTGGAAATTTATGCTTGTTCGACATCAACAGATATATGAGGCTACGCGATTAATTCATACTTATGCAAGAGAACAACGATATTACGCACCAGGAACCGAGAGGTAAGAAAACTTGGCTAGTATTAACAGTCTTTGAACGGCTGGAGGACTCCTGCTCACCGTGACACTCAGTCTGAGAACGGGTCACTTCAGATGGAGAAGCCATATGGCAACAAAGAAAAATACAAAAAATCATCTGTAGAGTTATATACACAGCCTGAGACACTGGTTGCAAGGATGACCAGGTGCACCTGAGTCTAATAAGTTCTCAATTTACATAAAGGGTAGGGCTGATCAGACCCGGGGCCCGGGTTAATGGGACCAGATGCACCTGGAGGAGGGGAATAAACTCTCGTCACCCAACCCGCACTAAATAGTAACTTAGTAAACCCGCAGACTGCAGGTCGACCGACTCGTGCCGGCCCCTATCCAATTCTCGTTATTGCTGTGCAGACAACTCAGTTAACTTTTGGTTTGAAGCTTACAGGATTGAATTTCTTTATAATAGAACGAAGTACGTCCTGTAAACCTAGCTTCCAACATTAATTGGGTAGTTCAGGTCACATTGATTGGTATCACCTAAGTACGGATCAAAACATCTGTATCGAAGTCGAGGGGACGAAAAACATGTTCTTCCCTCCAGATAAGAGTGGGGTTACAGTACAATATTGGATAGCATCCAGTTCAAAGACAGAATCGTCAGCGAGCATGGGAAAGCCTATAAACGATGCAATTTTATTATTTGATTAATCCGTGTGGAGAGCATTATAGTGATTGTGTATGAGTGAGGCGTGCCAGCAAGTGTTATGCGAAGCCATATGTCGATGATCGGACAACGCTGGGAACCTGGGGTCGTAACTAAGTCTACGCGTACGAGTAAAGAAAATAAATACAAGAAAAACGAGGTCACCGATTCGGTGCTATTTCTCCGTGTCCTGATTCGACAAAAATGAGACAAGGGTTAATATCTCGCATCCATCCGGAGTTCTTCCACTGCAAATAAACTCGTAAGTTTAGTGTAGAAAAATTAGAGGAATCATCACGTACGATTCTAAAGGGACATAGACGCTCGTCTCTCCCGTCGTCTCTGTGCATTTGTAGAACAAGCCGTTATTCGACCGTTCCCCTAATTTAAACTGCAGCATCGTCGTGACCCATTCCCAACTCCCCCCTGCTAGCGTAGGCTTCTGGTTCGAAAGACGGAGCTTAAACGCCGCGCGAGGGGTACCGCTTCTATCTCGTTCCGATATTTCTTCCGTCGCGTTGAGGAGGTCTGTGTAAAGGATATGGGTTTGGTTTGTAATTTGGTAGAGGGAGCCGCGAGAGACGAAGAAACGCGAAGGAGGACCCAGAGGGTGCTTATAATGCGCAACTGTCAAGTTAGCCTCCAGGCCTGGGCTTGGCGTTAAAATATGCTGAGGGTGTGGTCGAGTGACGTACCGGGTTCCGTAGGCGACCGCAAGTAGTGAGGTCCTGCTGTATTGGAGGCAGTTGGCCCAAATGCATGAATCACGGTAGTCCCTGGTACAAGTTGTCCTATTTCTTCTCGAGATGAGAACATATCCCAGGTGGGAATGGCTAGTGTTGTCAGCATGAAACCTGGGATAAGAGCGAGCCCTGTTACACAGGCATTCGAAAACTTCATGGTCAATGGAGAAAATAGGTTAATAGACGATGAGGAGCATTTGGCTATGCTTATATCTCATGCTCAAGGTGAATCTCCACTAAATCAACGTGTACGTGACGTGGCTTGCAGAAAAGAATCGAAGCATGGCGTCGGTAAGGGTTTAGACATGTCGGAGTGCACCACAAATGAAGCTTCCAGTTATGAACTTCGGAACTAAGGACAGTCAGAGGTTTAAGCTCGCACATTCTACGGCGAATAACAAGCATCGGACAAATATCCACGTGACCGTGACTGTGACCAACTTGTCGTTCTCAAAGTGACCAATTTCATCTAAAGCTTGAATTTTATAAATTTATAAATATTTTTATTCTAATTTCCCATGTGATAGGAGTTTAACTTTAGTTAGCTTATGTATTACTATTGTGTTATAACCAGTTTTCCTATGTAAATCATGTGTACACTCTGAGTGGATGTGCAATGTCCATGATGTAAGGGGAACCCTCATATTCTTCTTTTTATTCTCCTTCTCCTATCCTCCTCTCTTATTCATGTTCCCCTCTTCTGTCCCATTTCCCTTTTATCTCTCTTTTCTCCCTGTTGTTTCTATCTAATATTCCCATTTCCTTCCTCCCCTCCTCCTTCCTACTCACTTCTACAGCTGGTGCTTCTATTTGTGATTTGAGTGCCCGTTTATGTGTGCAAGTTGGAATCTACCTGGGCTATGTCATAGGTCACGTGACTTCCGTTTTAAGCGCCCAAAATGTTCAGTCAGTTCGGAGTCTTTCCTTAGTTAGTAGTCACCTTGGCAGTGGGAGTCCTTAGGCTTTTCTCTTTGGATTCCCATCTGCCAGGTATGTATCCTTGCCTGTAGCCTCCCTTGAGCTTATATACTTTGGATTCCCATCTGCCAGGCTATAGTGTGATATTCCACTAGCCCCAGAGGTTGCCCTTATAGTAGAAAAGCCTCCAACTTACTGGACCAGTCACTGTCGCCATCATCTCTGAATTGATATCTTCAGGTGCATAGCAGCTCAGGACCCCTCTGGTACATTCCCTAATACTCCATCTACCTCTACCATGTCTACACCCATACCAAAAGACCCAAATCCCTTTGATTTTCAAGCGGCTTACAATGAGCTGCATCAGCGTGTTGCGGTTCTAGAGGTTACCTTGCGTGCTGAGAGAGAACAGAAGGAATTACTGGCACAACAGGTTCAACAGACAGATGCCCAGGTGCACACCTTGAACCATGATGTCATTAGTCGTATGACTGCATCCCTTTCCCCCCTACTACTCAAAAATGTGCCACTCCTGCCATTCCTGCTGACTTTAATGGCAACAGAGAAAAAGGACGAGCTTTCTTGAACTCTTGTAAACTCTATCTTGCCCTGTGCCCAACTCACTTCACCAATGATCATGCAAAGGTCCTGTGGGCCCTGTCGTTCATGAAATCTGGTCATGCTTCATCCTTTGCCACATGCATCTTCGAAATGGAAACTAGAACTGGTTGCCCTACCCATTCTACCTGGGTCTCTTTCAAGAAGGCATTCAGGTCAACATTCTTCCTTCCCCATGAAAAAACTACTGCCTGGACCAAGCTCGAGTTGCGTCAATATTATCAGAATTGTCGTACTGTTGATGACTATATCGATGAGTTTGAAGAGCTGGTAGAGAAGTCTGGATATGGAGAACAGGCCTCCCTCATCATGAAATTCTGCCATGGTCTCGACCCTTCAATCCAGAGCTGGATTGATAATATGGTTGAAGGATGCCCATTGGACGATGACCTTTCTGAATGGTTTTCAGTGGCTAGGATGATCTCACAAGCATGTGCTGCTAATGAAGCCTTTCAAAGTGCCTCACACCCTACACCAAATACTTCTACCTGTCCCTCTGCCATCTCTGTTGGTGTCAACCACAGAAACCCACACCCACCTCACCAATCGAAATCAGCACCACAACTTCAAGCAGCCCCACCTGCTGCTACCATGGGTGCCCAACCAGTGGCAATGGAGGTAGATGCTGCTCGCCGTCATCAACCCAGTTCCCTTGTCTGTCATAGGTGTGGAAAACCAGGCCACTTTGTTCGAGAATGTCCTCAGGCCTTCAATGTTTGGACCATGACCACTGAAGAGAAGGACAAATGGATTGCCCACTTGCTGTCATCCACTGGTCCTAGAGTTTCAAGCCCTGTCAAGGAAGATGGTCCAGAGCTTCAGTAAGAAGAAGAGGATTTTGTGTCACGCAGCAGGTGAATAGTGTGCCCTTGCTGCCAATTCCCAATTGTTTCACTCCACTGCTGTATAATCAGGTAAACAATGAATATACAGATTCAGAACCTGATTCCTCAACTATGGAGACCGAAATGATAGACACACATCCCTTAACTCCTCCCCAGTCTCATACTCGCTTCTGTCGTAAAAAATGGGCACAAAACCTTCCTGCACAGTATGTTATTGCTTCCACCCCAAGCCCAAACTCCCTCTCTCTCCCAGTTGAGGTTCCAACCACTGATACAGCAGAGATCAAGTCAGTTCGCGCTCTACTTGACTCCGGTGCCACTGGTTTGTTTATCGACTCAGGATTTGTTCAGGAAAACCGCCTCACTGCATGACCACTCTCTTGTCCTATTCCTGTGTACAGTGTTGATGGCTCACCCAATGAATCTGGATCTATCACTGAAGTCATTGATCTAATTCTGCGATACAAAGACCATTCCGAGAGAGCTGCATTTGCTGTTATGCGCTTAGGGCATCCACATATGATCCTTGGCTACACCTGGCTCCGGGATCACAACCCAGAAGTTGACTGGAAGTCTCAAGAAGTACGGATGACCCAGTGTCCTCCCCAGTTCCATATGTGTCGCAACATCATTAAGCAAGAACATCAGAAAGCCCTACGACTGTGCACCTGCCATATTGGTCCTTGCCCCATTCTCATGCATGATTCAGATGGATCAACAGCTGAAGAAGAACTCCTCCTGAGTCAACAGTATGGGGGTGATTCTGAAATGGCTGAAGGCATATCTGATGAAGCTATAGAAGAGGGTGACCGCATTCTAGTTGCTATGCTCCCTCCCCAAGCTGATTTCATTCATGCTTCTTCAACAACATCCCAATGCCTTTCAGAAGCTGCCTGGCGCAATTCCCAACCTTCAGACACTCTTCCAGACTACCTGTCTGACTACAAAGATGTCTTTGCAAAAGAGTCATTTGACAAGCTTCCAGAATGCAAACCATGGGATCATGCCATCGAGTTAGAACCTGGAGCTAACCCCAGAGCCTCACCCAAGGTGTACCCCCTCTTTCCAGGAGAACAGGCTGAATTGGACAAATTCCTTGAGGAGAATTTTAGCACAGGACGCATCTGACCATCAAAGTCACCAATGGCCTCACCAGTGTTCTTTGTCAAAAATAAAGATGGTACCCTAATGGTTTGTCCAAGACTATTGGGTGCTGAATGCAATGACAATCAAGAATCGCTACCCTCTTCCCTTGATTTCCAACCTTGTCAACAGCCTATGAGGGGCCCACTACTTTACTAAGCTTGATGTTCATTGGGGCTTTAACAATGTCAGAATCAGATGAGAGGTTGACAATGTTCTCTTCAGGATGATTGTGTGTCTCATTGTGTCAACAAAAACCTAAGGTGTCATGTGATTGATCATGACACTTAGAATCAATGTTACCAAATGTTTAGTCACGTACTGGCCCTTGGTCAGGATGCCACAAGCCTAATGTAATCCAGATCAGACTGCCATCAGATTTATTTTTGCCAGATAAGGTCCTGGTAAGGAAAGCCAATGATCAGCAATACAGCTGGACCTGATCTGGGGCTTAATATTTTTCCGACACACATGGTCTGAAAAATGCCTCCCACATCCTTTTAATGATTCTCTTCTTCTCTTTGGCCTAGGATTGTCTTACTTTATGCTGGTCCCTAGGTTCCACAGACACTTTGGGGCTATCATGGAGAATAATGTCAGATAAAGAACAAGGAGGATGAACAACAATACTAATAACAACAGGGCAAACAAAAAAGAAGACTTACTCTTTATCCTCTTGTGAAAGGCAGTAAATTCTCACAGTAAAGTACTTATTTTCAACTGGGCTAAAAGGCCACTATGCCAGGTCATCTGGCACAGTCTGCAAGCACTATTTAAGCAGCAACATATTACAGAGTCACCAACTGATGAAACGGTCTGTAACACCTCTCCTGCTTCTTCAAGGTCTGTTAAAGGTTCATTGAGAAGGCCAAGAGCTTTCATGAGTCTTGAGGACTGTCCCTCTGTTCTGAGTGAATACCAATAATACCTATAGGCATCTGGGCTGGCCTAGTCTTGTAAGACAATCCAGACAAATCTACAATAATTTGTGAGTTGAATGCTCCTATCCTGTGTATAATTTACATACCCACTTTACAACCACAAAGTCTGGCATTATACCTAATATATATTAGTAAACAAATATCCATCTGACTAGTTTTCAACTCACCAGGTACTCCATTTTGGCCTGGCACACTGGGTATTAGTTTTATGAGATGTTCTTTTAGTCAGGGGAGAGCCTTTAGAAGGATGGTGAAAGCTGTCTTGGATTTAGGCATAGTGTTGAGAGTTTTCCAAGGCTTTGAGAACACTGTAGAGCAAGTTAATAAGATGTTATGCTTGCCACTTGTGGCCAACTTTTAGTGAACTCTCACCATTGACGAGACATTTGTTACATAAGTAACATAACAACTGTCCTTATAGTGCCAACACTGACTTGAACTTCAAGCATTCCACTATGACACTCATATACCTCAAAAGTGTCCCTTTCTGCCATTGCTGACCTTCATCTTGGCCAATCATCAATGTGATTGTACTACTCCTACAATCAGTCATAGTAAGGTCCTCAACAGAGAATATGTTGTTAGTTACTATATATGAGTGTTGGCACACTACAACATTCATCAGTTATGATTTTATTGGAACATCTGCCAGAATCAACATTATTTTCTCTATGCTCTAGTTCTTTTCATATCTGGTGAATGTGTAAGAATATACATCCTCAAGTAGCATATATGCTAGTTGTATAATGTACAAGCCATGATAATGGCTTGTGGGCTCTTGTATAGAAGCCACTCACTAGGTCCACTAGGGGCACCTGTAGATATTATGGACAACTATACAGTTGTCCACAAGTAGATTGCATAAGGTAGATAACTTTAACTTGTACCACATGCACTCAAAGACACCCATACACTTATTGGCTCAGTCTGATAGCATGAAACAAGTAAAGCAAAGCTTTATAGAATGCCAACAGTTGCTATGGTTGTCAACTGATGCAAGCTGCAGTTCCTTGAATGTGTCAACTTCTCAAGCTCTATGGAAAGCCTAACAGTTATATCATGCTCTGCTCTGAGTATTTTGATTGTCATGTAAGCAATCCAGCTGAGTTAGGCATGTCAGCTGTGTAGGACCCTGCTGACCATTATGTCAACCTTTGTTAGTTGTATTATGTAATGCATGCACTCATTTGGGTGCCTCCTGCAATAATTCATTCATTTCTGCATGTAATAGTGTAGTTTCTGTTGGAGATTATACATACTAGTGCTTCCATATATAATATCTGTGATAATATGCCTGAATAAAAAAAATAGCCTTCCAGGAGTGCACACATGCTCATGACCAAGTTTCTGAGGGAATGAGTACATTCTATCTCCTGAAATTCCCAGAGTTTCTCCAGAAGATGCAACTTTGAGCAACTTTTCAACTTTCAAAGTTGACATGAATCTCAATCATTTTGTGCTCAGGGCAATTTGCATCCCTAACCTTGGCCACTGCATACAGAGAGACTACAATATCCCTGTCACCATTGCTGCACATTTGACATGTGACTTCACACATAATCCACCTTGTCAAGTCCTTCACCAACTGTGCCTTCTTCACCTCTAAATTTGCACCTATCAAGGGACTTGTCGATGCAAGCATGGGGGATGATGCTGTAGATGACTTGAATGAAATAGCAGCTGCTAGTCGTTTAAGCCCTAGACCAGGCTTTGTGAGCCAGCTCACAGGCACAGATTCCTTGTCACAAATGGAGGTGCTAGAATCAGGCTGCAAGGGGGATGCAGGGGCCACAGCTAGCAGCAATGGTGGGGAGGGTGATGCAGGTGTAGGGGGCTTTCTGGCTCTGGTGGTGCAGGAAGTGGAGGAGCAAGAGCCCCTGAATGTGCAGCCTTCAAGAGCAGGATGATCATCAAGCAGGATGCAAGCTTCAGAGATGATGTCTTGTGCATGTTACAGTAACTTACAATCAAAGCTGATTGCACCAAACCAGAGCATCAAAATGGTCTGCATGTTCTTGCACACATTGCTGTTGTAGTCCTCTAGACACTTAGTCCTACACCTGTTCTAGGTAGGATCTGAAGCTGTCCCACTGGGGCTATGTTCTGAATTGGGTTTCTTTTCCCACAGGGGGTTTCTCAATAGAATTATCCTATATAGTGCATCATGATGTTCCTTAGTATTGTACATTCTCACCAGTCTTACCAGAGCTCTTGTTCAGCAAGAGCAAAACAGCTTGAATAAGTGCTATCAAGAATATAAGGGCCATAAAAGACTCAAAGAAATTTCCATGCTTTAGATAGATCATACATCTATCTCATAATCAAATTACAGGGGATGGGATATACTCATTCCCTCAGAAATTTAGAAATGGTTATGTATGCACTCCTGGAAGGCAATTTTTTATTTAGGCATCTATCATAAGCATCTCCAAAAGAACCTACACTATTACATGCTGAAATGAATTATTGCAGCACCCAGATAAGTGCATGCGTTACATAATACAACTACTATAACAAGGTCGACATTACGGTCGGCGGGGTCCTACGCAGCCGACATGCCTAACTCTGCCGGCCTGCTTACATAACAATCAAAATACTCGGAACGGAGCGATAACAGTTGATGATACAAGTGATCCTATATAGCCTAGGCTGAGATCTCTGCAGATCTCAGAACACCGGCCTCAGTATTCCACACTTCATACGTCTCTTTTTGTCTGGCGTCGAATGGCACCGATGGCGCATTCATGACCGTTGAAGGTGTTTGACAGACTGGCTGTGCAAGATCCCCAAACCGTCCCTAAACCGTCCGAGCGCTGGGGCCGTTTCCGGGACCGAACTTGCCTATAATTAAGTGGAGTGCCTAGCAAAGCCATCGTCATACCCAGCACACCGAGTGGATCCTCTCAATCTTGACCATTACCAGTTGACCCCCGTTTTTCATATCTAAGACCTGATAAGATGTCGGACACTAGAAGTCGACGATCTCGCTATGCTGAGCCTGAGCCTCCGTACGGTCTAATACTCTTCCGTTAACACATATATCTGACGATTTCGCGAAACAGAAACTTCGTCTATATGTAAGTACGGTTTATGGATTGCAAGTGCTCTGACATACAACTTTATCGGGCCTTTGATCAAAGACTCCCGGTACCCGAAACCGACCTCGACAAACCAATTCGGATTTATGAAACTGAAGATCACCACATTGAAGTTATACCTGGACACCGTTCCTCCCAGATTCCTAGCCAGAATCACTATCAGAATCGTCCAGAATCGTCCCACAGACACCATGGGCTCCCAGAAATACCACGAAGGCACTCGAAACAATCTTATGCGCCGACTGTCCACTCTCATCATCAGACTGCGCATTCCCATGTATCAGCTGCTCGCGCTCAGGAACCGCCGCTGCAGTCTCACCACTCACATGTCCCATCCGTGCATCACTCGCATGCCCCAACTACGAGACCTCAATCCCAAGTAGCGCATTCCAACCCACCCGCACCTGTTCAAACTGTGCACACTCACCACGCTCCTACGCATGCCCCGACTACGAGACCTCAATCCCAAGTAGCACATTCCAATGCACCCACACATGCCGTCACATCCCATCCTCACGACCCAACCTCACATGGACCCATGGAGTCCCTCGTGAAGAAAGTTTTTACAGCCCACCCCAACTTTCGACACTCCAAATGCACAGGGCGAAAAAAAGCTCTTTGCGTATGGAACACCTCCGTACTAGCAGATGTCTTCTATCCGCTGATGATATTATTAGATTGGCATCAATTACATAGGACAGAGTCATGCGCTACATGGCTGCATCAACGATGCGAAAGCCACGCGAGATTTTTGTATAAGTACGTTTTTATTTAGCAACATTAGAGTCGTGCAAAGATTAAGGCGTGGCGTGTAGATGACGTCGGTATCTCCCCGGAGAACATAATACTTCTTACGGACGAGTCGCCAAATCCAAAATTGCAACCCACTCGGAAGAATATGCTCGCAGCTATGGCATGGCTAGTTCAAGACGCTCAAAAGCACGATTCGCTCTTTTTCCACTGTGCGCACCGTCCATTAATCAGTTCCATGCTTCAATACATGGTTCTTCCGTTCAAATTTCCTGATAAATGATAGATTCGGGTCACGGAGGACAAACGAAAGATGTGGATGGTGATGAAATAGATGGTCTAGATGAAAGTATGGAGCAGCACTGCTTTCCTCTATAAAATCCGTCTGATCCACCGCAGCCATTTTCCCTGTTGATTATCATAGCACAGGATTTATCACAGACGACGTACGCTCTCCATCACATTGTATATGCCGGTATGGCTAATCATAGTTGGGATGTTTTTTCAGACTATACACGATATTATGGTGCGTACGCTCCAACGTATAGATTATCCGAAAGCGTTAAGAGTTGTACTGTAGGTTAAACCCCTGCCTCCGGGCTGCCGATTAACTGTGAGCCGAGCTCTGCATTGACAATCTCCTTGCCCTCTCCGCTAACTAGTGCACTCTAAGGCTATCTTTGACGTATGTGCAGTCTAGTCTATTTATAAATATCACTGACGAAAATTCCAGGCTTGTCACGCTGGGACTGTACTCGGTGCGTTAATCAGCATCACGTATGACTTATTCCGTCTCCTGACTTTCTTCTCAGATCTACTCTTTAGTGTAAGGACAATCATCAATGATGTCATAAGGCTCACTGCTTTTCCTAGTACTCAGGCCATGGTCGCCTCAGGCGTATCCAGGTCACTCCTGAACACCAAGAAGAAAAGTCGTCGCCTGCAGATGTTGTATGTTTTTTGCCTATGACGCTTGAAAATCCAAATGATTTAGTGAATAACAGATAGCGTGGACGGCGTGTCGTGACGACCAAACCAGCGCTGATACATTCGAGGATGGCAGAGCTGTGGGCGCAATGAGTTTTGTGGGTTGTTTCATGATTTGCTGAAGAGGGACAATCTTGATTTAGTTTTTCTTCCCTTTCAGGCATTTATGAAGGCAATCAGTGAGTGCTTTGTGTGGGATTCTCTGAGGACTTGATTCGCTTACAAGGATGTTATCGACACCAGGGGAAAACCCAGGACAATCATATCACAGTCTACTGCTGAATACCCGGTGAATCCCGTTCCACGACTTTAAAATCTAGATTTTCAAGCTAACACGTAACTTTTTCTCTTAGTGCGCTTCTACAGAAGCATTACAAGCAAATCCCACAGCTTGGCACGTCTTATCCTATTGTGAGTCTTTAACCCCGTTTAATCAAATCGACTGCTTAATGGCGTCTGACATGTCGCCGTGCCAGGATATCGATCATACATTTATTTTGTGAGTTAATTTAAACATTATACAACGAGCCCATACCGATTCTTTGCGCTGGCGGTAGGGGCGGTCCGTGCGACCTGCATAAACCACCGAAGTAAGTGGTTTAGTCACAGTGCTAGCTAAGTATGCGCGGAGACACCGAAGAGATTCACTCCAGCCTTACATGGGCTGGGACTCGACTATTTAGCGACTATTTAGTATTATTTCTCTCATCATCCCCAAACCAATGTTTAAGATGTGTACACTCACTTTTTATATATACATAATAATAATATATATACGTAGTCCCCATTTAAAGTACCGCGGGTAAAGAACGCGTCGTGTATACTTTTTCTACTGTCACAATCCATTACACCCTCATCTTCATTTTCACCGAGATACAAAGAGAGGGAAGGACTTTATACAAACTCATAGCAGGATCACGAGTCACAGGTAACAGCTGAAAAATGAAACAACACCTAGGTTCAAGAAGTGCATTCGCGTGGAAATACAAACAGGGAGTTCAGAGGTTTAATGGGCGCATCCGCGGACATACATAGATCATAGAGGGGATTCACCGGGGCCCTCTCCTCACCCCCATATCCTGGTGCTGCTCTTTCCACTATCTAAAACTAAACTTACTTGCCGAACTTGCACACGAACGATTCATTCAAGTTAGTGGAAGACACGACCAGAAGCTCTTCATTGATACAACGGAAACTCTAATACATATAGCTCCTCGGGCATCATGCACTCACGCCCAGATCCAGGAAAAGGCACCACGCTTCACGAGGGCTTCCCGGCGTTGCGCGAGGATGGAACGGACGGCACGGGCTCCCTAGATTGTATGGTTATAGCAAAAAGTATGCAGGAAAAAGAAAAAATGGAGAACTCACAGCGGGGGCATTTGCAGTAACTGTGTAAGTGGCAGTCATGTTTTCAGTCGCTCCATAAGTAACTGGGGCGGTAGTAGTAGCAGCTGGGTCGGTAGCAGCAGCTGGGTCGGTGGCATAAGCTGGGTCGGTTGCAGCAGCTGGGTCAGTTGCAGCAGCTGGGTCGGTTGCATCAGCTGGGTCGGTTGCATCAGCTGGGTCGGTCGCATTAGCTGGGGCAGTTGCATAAGCTGGGTCGGTTGCATCAGCTGGGGCAGTTGCATAAGCTGGGTCGGTGGCATAAGCTGGGTCGGTTGCAGCAGCTGGGTCGGTTGCATCAGCTGGGTCAGTTGCATAAGCTGGGTCGGTAGCGTCCGCTGGGTCGGTAGCGTCAGCCGGGTCGGTTGCATCGGCAGGGTCGGTTGCATCAGCTGGGTCGGTTGCATCGGCGGGGTCGGTTGCAGCAGCCGGGTCGGTTGCGGTACCATTCACTGCTGCGTCCGCCAAAGCTGCCTGCATTGCAGCTACATACATTGTAATTGCATTAGCAACTACCTCCGCAGTCGTTGGGTCCAATGTGGTAGTATTAGCTACGTCCATTGCAGCTTGGTACATGGCAGCAGCTGTTTCCGGTGCAGTAGCATCGCCAGTACCATTAAGTGCGCCCATTGCAGCTGCGTACATTACGGCAATTGAGTCCCCTGAATTAGCATCGGCAGTTGGGTCCGTTGTGGTGGCATCGGCTGGTGCGCCCATTGCAGGTGCGTCCGTGGTAGCATCAGCTGGTACGTCCGTTTCAGCTCCGTACATTGCAACTGCGTCCATTAGTGTAGCATCAGCAGGTGTGTCCGTGGAGGTAGTATTAGCTGGTACGTCCATCTCAGCTCCGTACATTGCAACTGCGTCCATGGTTGTGGCATCGGCTGTGTCGGTTGTGGTAGCATTAGCTGCTGCGTCCATTGCAGTTGCATCAGCCGCCGCGTCAGTTGCGTCCATTGAAGTAGCATCAGCGTCGGTTGTAGTCCCATCTGCAGCTGCATCCATGGTAGTGGTATCTGCAGGAGCATCCGTTGCAGTCGCATTGGCATACTGTCCGTGGTGGTGATAGCGTTTATTTTGGCAGCACGCAATATAGATCAGTCTGAGTAAAAACACATGCACAAAGAGCTTACATTGTAGTCGCCGTAAGTGGCAGTCCCATTAGTGGAGTCTGCCGTAGTTGGATCAGTCCAGTCCCCCGCAGTTGGATCAGTCGCGTCCCCAGTTGGATCAGTCGAGTCTCCTGCAGTTCCATCAGCCTGAGGCGACCTTGCCGCAATTGCACCGAGTTGAGCGAGGCCTTGGCTGACGACGGCGCAGTTCCCAAAACCCCCTGCGGACACCATAGCCAGTAGGCAAAGGTTCCCAGTTTGACCCCCTGTGCACTGTATTCCATTGGGCATCTGAACAACAACTGGCAAAAATGTTAATACAAGGCCGCTATGATCAGAATACGCGAACGTACTAGGCTGAGAGCCAGGGCCGGTTGGCGAGACATCACCGTTGGTGATGACCTGCGCGGGCACCATATTGTTGGTGGTGCCGTCAGCGCTGATTTTTGCAGAGAAGGAACGCGAGCCATCCGTACCACTACAATACCGTTAAAACGCAGGTGTGCCGTTGGAGAGATATCACTTACCCATTGAAGTTGATGGCCGTAAGAGTGACGGTTCCGTTATTGACAGGGACCGCAACTGAACTGTCGATGTTGACAGGAACGTTTCCGCAAGGAGCTGCAGCTGAGGGTGTCTGGACATTCGTACGATTGAATGTGCCCGATACACCGAGAGCCGGGAAGACACCAGCTTGGAAAAAAATCAATTCAGAGATTGAATAGGAAATATCGGGTAACTGGAGGAATACCATGGGCGTGTCCCCGAAGGACCAAAGTGGAGACAAAGATGGAAGTGTACAGGGCCTTGGAGATCATTTTGAATCGATTGGGCCGGGAGTGTGTTAGAAAAAGTAGTGAAAGGAATTGAGAGATAGAGAATTAGCACGGGACCTGTCCCGAGGGTAAGAGCACTAGGCTATGAAAGATTCAGAACGGAGGAGGAATGAGCACCAAGCTTTGCACTCAGGTGGGGCTTATAAACCTTTTCTTCTACGCAGGCCGGTCCGGAGATCAAATACAAGAGGGGATATGGACGGCATTCGATGCCATGGGCTTTCGAGGCCATTCGACGCCGTGTAAAGCTGGTGCAGTCTCTATTTATGACGGACACCTCCAGGAGGTGCCCCAATCCTCCCGTAGACCATTCCAAAACGGGTTGGTCCCACTGGATCCGAGTGTTCGGCAGTGCGGCCCTGTGCAGCCCTGTCCTTACACCAGAACACTCGGCGGGGACCCTAGAATAGACAGATTGAGTACGGCTCTTGACTAGCTTGAGGACATGAGTCCGAATCTGTATATATGGCTCTACTTAGCGCAGTATCAGTGTTGCTTGATAATTTGCAGCGATTTTAACACAGTCTTTGATACGACTTGAACTCTGAAAAGTAACTCGTAAGGAGGGGGCAATTGGCGTTTATGTAACCGGTAACGCAAAACACCCGACGTTGCGGCCCGACGGGAAACCGTTACCAGTTACCCTCCATTTTGCATATTCTCAGCCACATGCCGCACTCTCTCTTTCGGCCCTGTATTGACCTTCATGATGGGGTAGTCAAACAAATTGTCGGCGGTTCTCTTTCAGAGCAAGACCCATCGTCTTTGCAAACAAATTATGTTTCCAGGTCGGTAGCAAACTCCACACGTTACAGGTTCATGTCGATTTCTGTACAGCGATTCGCCAGCGGAATTTGCTCGGCTGTACAAGCAAAATGGCTTGCGAGGGGGCCATGTCATCAAGCTGGGTCCTGGCAATGACGAAGCTGCAAAAGAAGCTCTAGCAGCATGGCCCGGTTTGTACCTTTCTCAAACAACCACACAGGCGTCTTATCAAGCATATGTAGGTGGTCTCCAAGTTGGGGGAGGGATTACCGATAAGAATGCATTAGAGTGGCTTGATGTTGGAGCAGAAAAAGCAAGCCGATGACTGCGAATTTCTTTGCAGCTTCCATTAACCCGACAAAGTGCCATAGGTTATTGTGACATCCTTCCTCTTCCCTTCAGCCCGCTTTTCTCTCGACAGACTACGAGACATCTCTTCTCTCGTGGGAAAGAATCGTCTTGTCATTGACGTTAGGTGAGGTTATTGATTTGTCCTCACACGAGTCAGCATCAATAATCTTTTTTTACGTGAAGCTGCCGCAGGAAAAATGAAGGTTGGTATGTCGCTATGAATAAATGGCAAGACATTGCAGACATGGAGGTCAACCAAGGTGACTAATTAGTATCCTCACGAGTAAGAGAATCGTTTCATTTAGCATCATTGCAGAGTCGCTTGATCTACTATCGCAGTATTGCAGGCATACTCTTAATCCCCTTGATTGTCACGTCGTAATGACATTTACCTGTATTTCTAGTGAGTTCCTAATACACGCAGCCGATGTTGAAGGTTTATGTCAAGGAATTGACGAGGAACTCGTACTAAGTACCTAAATCAATCCTTTCGTCTCGATATTCCAATTCTGACCTATAACGTCAGAATTGGGAGAATGGGTTAAAATACCAACTACATATGCCGGCGGTGCCAGAGGCACGTCACGGTATCCATATCATTCAACCCGTATAATCATATTGACTTCTTGCCCATTCAGATATATCCGATCTCGACCTTGTCGATAAATTGTCTGGCGGACGAGTTGACTTGACATATGGCAGGTGAGTGATAACTCAGCATTTACCACGCCGTGCCCTTCAATTGTAGTCTCGTGAACCAGTGCACTTGATATCTTCGGAGGGTCTCTGGTCAAGTTCACTGAGCTTGCGGCGCGAAACAAGAGATCCTAGGCAGTCGTGTGCAGTCGTGTATTTTTTTTAAAAAGTTAATAGTCAATTAAGTAGAGCTTGCTGTGATCTATGCTGTGAGTCCACATGGGTCCTCAATGCGCATAAGTTACTCGGCATTGTCCGATCTGTCTGCACGCGTCATGCTGCTGCTTGCCCTCCGTCCACGAATATCTGGCTTCGCAGCACCTCGCATCCACCGCACACTACACTCCTCATGTCCTCTCCGCAGTGGACTCACGAATATGCTCGCAGACGCGTCTGCGCCAGCCGTACAAGTCAAATCAATTACTCCCGTGGGTCACATTGAGCTCACCAGTGGACTCACGCTCTCTGGCGCGTGTATTTTTCTCGGAGGGAAGGTATTCTTGTGGGATATTCCTATTCCTGCCGTAGGCTCTGATCGTGAGCTCTGGCGCGGCTGGGGGCAAGAGCATTTCGAAATTTTTGACGTCGTGGTGCCAAAGCCTGGTATTCAACTCTGCTCCCTGGCCGTTGACTTGCACAGCGTGAATAATGTTTGGCTTGTGGGTTTTCTAGAGATCTTAATTTTGGGCACTGGCGCGCGCACCACGCAGTTGCCCCCGCTTTTACGGACATATTTGCGGCAAGTGGGGCTTCAGGCGGACGTAATGGATACAGCGAGTCTTTCTGCCTTTTATTCACCCATGAATCTGATTCTCCATTGTACAGCGGAACGCATGCTCAACATTTAACCTCCTCGCTGAAGAGGGTCGCAATGTAGCGGCCGCGTTGCTACCGCTTTCACAATCTGCATGGCAACGTATCCCTTCCTCATAGAGGATAGATTAATATAATACGACCCCTTAACCGTATCACCCCGCACGTCTAGCACTAATCAAAAATCGTCTACTCTCCAGCTCACATCTCTTCCTTTAGCCACTCTATGATATCTGACATTTGCTGCGGGTGATCAGTATCGTCCCTTTCGCCCCTTCCTTCCAAAGAAGCATATTTCGCCGCTACCAGTGAGTCAGCCAACTCATCGCACCACCTCTGGTCAATGTTATCTGATGACAAGTGACATGAGAGTATTATACCGTGTTTTGAACGGATATCCACCGTCTAAAAAAACGTCAATACTACGTGCTTACTATATTCCTAAATCGGAGACCTACGATTTCACCCCAAGGGAAGGTGCCGCTAAGCTTGTGAGTAAACTCTGGCGTTTGACCATATTGCCACTGCCATTGCTGCAAGTGCAATTATAGCCTGATACACTGCTCACGCGAAAAAGAACTCACTTGCAACTCCCTTATTCCATCTTTCACATGCTCTATATTCCTTATTTCTTCCTCATCGTGAATGACTTGTATCTAGGACACACGGTAAGCCTGCATTCCGGATGAGAATTGGAATGCATGCCTCGGGATTTACTTTGTATTCGTTTATGAATTTCTCAATTACGGAGTCCACGAATTCAGAGTGGGTTATGTCTGGTTTGAACTGCCGCAGGTTGTGCACGGGAGACCTGACAGATGGGACGCCCTTCGTCACCATAGTGGTCTAAACCGAAGATTCAGCATCATATGAATCAAGAGACCAGATTTATGCTACCTTGGTATTTCGTAAGAGGTTACCAAGATTATTAAGTTCAGTTGATATGAGCATGGTCCCATGATGGTATGCTCGGGTGTTCACAATTTTGTACGCTGAGCCGGATACGTAATAAGAGCGGCGGGTAAGGGCCTTGATTTGAGTTCCAACAAATAATTAACTTATCTTGAAGCCGCCGACGCAGATATCATTTCGCTCGTTGATTTCAGCGTCGATGCCTAAAGATAAGAGCGCCTGTTGAACAAGCATAGTTGTACGTTGTCGATTGAAAGATGTGCGGGGCAGATGTATCGAGAAATTTGTATTCCCTAAATCCTATGCCAGAACATTAAAATCAATGGCCTGTTCACCTGCGTAAGATAGACGGATAATTGCGTGGTAAACGGTACCTCCTCCACTCCTTCTTCGGATGAATGGCACGCCAAGGGAACGCAAGGCCGGGAAATTGACCTCTTTCCAAGGATTCTGTGTTTACATAAGTTTTAGGAAGCGGGGGTGAACGATTTGAAACATACCTGATTTCGTCCAATAACCACGCATGGCTCATTTCTGAAGAGTAACAGTAGGGGACGCTCTGGAGGTGTTTTTCGGAACAGCCTAGAGGAGAGAAGTGTGAAACATGTAACACACGTGAATCGAGTAAGCAGGACTGGAGCAGGACTGACCAGTCTTCCACAGAGAGATTAAAATAGGGAGACGTTGAAGTAGAGACGTATATCGAAGCATTAGGTGGAACACTTGAGAGCGACTGAATAGTTTTGAAAGCTTGACGTGGTATCATGTTCAATAGTTCAAATGATCGGGAATAAGTAGCGTTTTAAGAATCGGCATGGAGAGAAAGAAAATATCGGTGTCAGCGACGCTTTACTTCAATTAATTGTTAGTCCACAGCAAAGCATAGGTATGTTGTATCTTGGACTTAAGACTCCCAGTGCGGGAAGATTGGAGAGACCAAACGGGACAGACAGACACGTGACTCGCTCAGAAATGATATATTCTACAAAATTGTAATTCCCATCTACTTCTGTATGGCCTTGTATATAGGTTTATCAATCTCATGTACTTGTGTTTTCCCCTCCGGACTGCCCGGGATGGTCTTATTCAAGCCCTGGACCGAAGAGCCATGTGAGCCGTACAAGACTCGACACAAGAAAAGCGAATTACACACCAGCTTGTCGAAGACGCACTTGTTCAATGTGCGCTCTGGTTTCCGGCACAGGTAATATTCCTAGATGCGTGGAGACGGATCCGGCAGGTCAGACACGGAAGTGGTGCAACGTGGAGTGACGTGCCTGGTTGTTCTTCTCGAGGCAATTCCAGTGCGCGTCAAATTCCTTTAAGCAGTTGTCTCGTAGCTTGGAGATGCTTTATACACGGTTAATAGCAGTCGCACATACAAACCTGGGAGAATACGCACAGATCTGCTGCACACCGCGTCACTCGTCTCCCTTCGAACAAACAATGCTCGGGTTGCCGCTTTTCCGATTTACATAGCATAAAGTCCTCTAAACTCAGTGTCAGAACTTGTTCGCAGGCCTGAATGGCGGTCAACGCACCATTGTAATCCTTACAATGTGCTCCAAGGAAAAAAGCTGCGCTCTTCAAAGGTGCGCTGGTGACACCAAGTTCTGCTACTGGTGGAATATTCTCTGGGAGAGGCGTTGGGTCTTTGTAAGAAACCTTGGACTGAGCGGGGTCGCGGTACGTCGACATGAACCTATCCTGCCAGTACTGCTCGGCATTCGCCGCGGGCGGCCCACTCTAAGGCTCCGCTCCCAGGGCAACATGCCAGTGAGTATTCAACGTTCTCTACTTAGCAGTTGTAGAAACGAGATTATAGCCGAAGCAGCCCCCAAAAGTCTTTCAAATCCTGGCCAAAACGCACAAACTAACCATCTTTCTCAATGCACCCCACCCAACTACCGTTGCAACGCTGAAGACACAGGCTCTTTCTGCATTGTCCCAATTCGCAGAGACCATGGATGATGTTCCAAAAGTAGCAACCGTTGACGACTTCGAGTTCTGTCGTGCGACGAAACAGCAAGGAAAGATTGTGGCATTTGACGTGTTGGAAACAAAATCAACAGTCCGAGATACATTGAGCAATTGGGAGATTATCTACTTCAGGTTTAGGAATGACTCCGGTGTGTCAAATGCGTTGCTCAGGGTTGGGACTTTGTTTTACACATGGAATGCAGGTAAACTCCAGGACGTGCAAGTAGAGCATCCAGTGGATGACGACGAAGAGCCGGAGCCGGTCTCGCCTGTCGACGTGAAAGGGAAAAGAAAGGGGGCACCGGCTTGATTGCTCACTTCTTCATGTATCGAGCTCAAGGTGATCCCATTTACGGAGACTACGTGTTAGCCGCTATCCATCGGGCTCCTGCACTCCACGAAAAGGCAGAAGAAATACAAAGTTCAATGGTTAACCGTTCCATGATTGATGGATTAGCTTGTGGAGCTGTACGGAAGTCTTTTGATGTTGCAAAGTAGCCCCGAAGTTGTTGAGGGGAATGGGGGCGATGATTACCGTGTATCAATGAACATGCAGATTTCTGTAGTCACAGTTTCCTCTCCGTATACCATGCACTACTTGTCTCGAATCCTTCCGGTGCTATAGGATCGGTCTGCATTGTACAATGCATCAGCAACAATGCAGAAACTGCACAATGCGCAAGTATGGAAGAACCCATACGGCGTAATTTTGACACTTACCCTTTGTCCTCGATGACTCCCTGTCAGTCGACGATCCCGGTCCATCATCATGCTGTCCCATGAGTCTATTCCATAGCGCGGCGGCTAGTTAAAATCGATCATGAATAAGTCCAAAAAGCTTTGGTAAAGGCCTGGATTAAAGATGATAGTAACATACCTTCCCGTCATTTTGTGCCCGTTTAGAGACGTTCATCAACGTTCCGGCAGCAGCAAACATTGAAGTGAGGAGCCCTGTCCACATGTGCAAGCGTCAGTCCAACGCCAGAGATGAGCTTATCAGTAGTATACACACCAAAGGGAATCAAAGCCTCCCAAGGGACTGGCATTTCTAAAACACGATCGACGTCGAAATGTGTTAACTGAGCTTTTTCTCCCGCGGCACTCCGGCGGAGAATCAAATTCTCTAGCCGAACGAATTTCATAAATTAAAACCAATTGGAAACAATTCGTTTAAACCAGACAAAGTAAAAGTAGGAAAGCAGCTGGGTAACACTATCTACAATGCCTCGATGGTTAACGCTCATAATATCCACAGCACCTCTTAGCCTTGCCTAGAAAGGGGTTGTCTGGCTGAAGCTCGTGTAGTACGTGTAGTGGATTGCGAGTTATTGGTAATATTCTTATGTGTTTCACCAACGCCAACAGTGGCCTTTCGCTTTGTCTTGCTCACCTTCACCCTATTGGCAACCTCCAGTGTTGTCCCTGTAGACCTGCTTGCCTCCAAGTTCCCAACGTTCGGCTTCAACTTTCGTCTCTTTTTTATACTTTCTTCGTCGCTACTCACATCTACACTCCCTTCTTCTTCCGGAAGCTTCAAAGCGGGCTTTGTCCGCGCTAGAGGCTTCTTCTTCGGACCAGTTACAGAATATTCGGAGTCCTCAATCTTACGCGGGGAAAAAGTCGCCTTCAGAGTGTTTGACTTATTACGCAGGGTGAAACCAAATTCATCTGTCTCAACGACGGTCGATGGGCCCTCATTATGCGTGCGTGCGGAGCGCCGTAATGACACCGTCGGACTGGTTGCTTTACGCTTGCCTCTCTTAGTCTCTGAGGCCGCCTCACGGCTGCCCCTGCGCTTTGCCAGCCTGGAGCCCCGAGCCTTAACCAAATAGTCTCGTCCTGCTGTGTTCTCTTCGCCGTCCTCCATAGACTCCTCGTTCGCGCTCGAGCCGTCCCTCGTCGAGAGGGTCTCCGTCTCCATGTCCATATCTACCACTTGGATAGACCGCTCGAGCGCTCGACCAAAAAAATCCTCCGTCTGCATTTGTTCGCGTTGGTGAGAGCCGCGGGGGTGTGGTAAAGGCTCCACCGAACGTGCGCTTCTTGAAGGTTCTGTCCGGCTGGGACCCCCAGGGAATTGGTCAATCCCCTCATAGGTGTCATATGAACCACGGGGTATGATACCCGTGGAGACTCGTCGGGGAGTAGGACTCACTAGGTTAGACGGTGTGACTATGCGAGGAGGGGGAGGAAGAGGTTCAGAGCGCCGGGGTGTGAAGTGATATGCCGAGGGAAGAGGGGGATAAACAGGTGAGGGTGTTCTGCGGGTAAAATCACGAGGAGGAGTGGATTTCCGTGCATGATCTTCGTAAGATGATTGTGGGGGATACCAGATTTCATGGCCAGAATGGCTAGAGGAAGAGGGTGTTGGAATTGAGGCGGGCGGGAAAGGACGAAGGGGCGGCTGTGCATTGGGCACAGGTGGAGACATCGGAGATTGTTCCAATGCGGGTCCCCCAGCAAGCTGGGCTATGGTTGCGGAGTCAAGATGGTGTACACCGGTAGATCTTGAGCCGGGGGGACGCGCGGCCTCGACAGGAAGACCACGAGGATACTCCAAAACTCGTTTTCGTGTTCTCAAGCCTGTGCTGCTTTCTGCCCTTCCACTTACGGGGACCGGCCGGTTGTGAACGTTGCCTGGAGCTGCATGTTGACTCCTGCTCCGGGTCCGAACTCTGTCCTGTGCAACTTCGATATCTTGGAATATGGTTTGCGCCTGTCGACCAGCTTCTCTCAGCCTTGACTGCTGTGATCCTGTGCGCAATCGGAGCCGTCTTGGTTCCTCGATCAAACCTTCACTTCCACCAGGGCGAGAGTCATCCGGTGAATCAGTGTCAGGATGTGTCGATTCCTTATTGAACCAATTCCAGCTCCATTTCCAATTACGCCACCGGTCTGAAACATATTCCCATGGAAGGAAGCAGAGCAACACGAGGAGTTCAAATACGGAGTGCAGATTTGCAAGGATATCATCTATCGCAGGAGTGTAAGGCCTGATCGCAGGGTGGATAATGTGTAAGAATATAGCCTCTGCACCCTAAATAAAAGAAACAGCCTGTGGGTATGAGCATAGCATGGTATCACAAGCCATCCTATACGTACGTGCGACCGGGTGATAAGCATAAAGATCAAACCGAGGCACTTGAGCTGATTATAGAAAGGTACGAGTAGGCCAATGGTGCCGTCTAAGGGCCGTTCAATTGTCAAAAACATGGCCTGTCAAGGAATGCCTTGAGATTGGAAGCAAGAACTCATCATACACGCACGAACCCACACCACCCAGACGGCCAAGCGGCTCTTTAGCTCCCGTTTTCTCAGCTGCATAGCTCGCGCACTAGGTCCTTGACCATTCCGTGTGCTACGCTGGGACAAAGGAGGAGGTTTCATCGCCTTGAAGGTTCCATACAAGTTTAGAATCAGAATCCATAGCCGAAGGATTGAGAGAACCACAGGCATAGCATCACAGCCTCTGAGAGTTAGAAGAGTTGAACCTAGTCGAACTGAGAACAAGACAGGTCCTTGCTGCTGTGGCTCGCGATGCGCGTGGTAGCCACGGGCCACGCGTTGTTTGTGTGTGTTTGGAAAGCGTCTATTGGTTTGGCGTGCTCAACACGATGCCCAAGATCCGGACTAGCCGCACTAAAAAGCCACCAGAAGGTTTTGAAGAGATAGAGACGGTATATATTGTTCAAACCTCTCACAATATCATACGATTGATGTGCTACAACAGATCTTGGACGACTATGCAAAGAAGATGCGTGATGCAGAGAATGAGTCTCATGAGGGGAAGCGCAAGAGCGAGTCTCTTTGGCCCATTATGATGATTGCTCATACCCGCTCCCGATATATCTATGAGCTTTATTACAAGCGAGACGCAATCAGCAAAGAGCTGTACGAGTGGTTGTTGAAAGAAGGTTATGGTGATGCGAAGTACGGAAGGCTACCCCGTTATCCTTCGTGCCTAGGTGAACTGATTTTTTGACCTAGTCTGATAGCTAAATGGAAAAAATCGGGTTACGAGAAACTATGCTGCGTACGTTGTATCCAAACAAAGGTGAATTCCCTTGTACTTGTCCCCGTATGTAAATTCCTCATGCCAATTTTTTTTGTCTAGGATATGAACTATCAAGGGTCTACATGTATTTGTCGTGTTCCAAAAGCCCAAGTCAAATCTGGTGTCGTAGTGGAATGCGTTCATTGTGGTGAGTTGATTCTTCATCATAGACACTGTTTGGCAAACTCGAACGGGCAACTACCCAATGTGATTCCAGGATGTCGTGGCTGCAGCTCTGATTCTTAATATCTTTCTCCATCTATAATGTACCATAAACGATTCACCCCTGGTGCTCTCTCCTGCAATTAATGTCACTTGAGAATGCCTCATGACTTACTTCTGGTGTCATTAGCTGAAGACAAGTGACCAACAAGCGTTTGAACGAGACGCCGTGATAATCTCCTGGCGGCGAAATGTTTATGCCTACTTTGAACGCATATCTCCTTATAGCTGGGTATATCATGGGAAACATACTAGTCTTGCCACCACCGCCAACATTCGTTGTCGGACAATTCTCGCCCGGGACCAGGACAGTTCAAACCGGACGCCCTCATGTTTTCGCTACTTCGTCAGCCGCATCCTTCCAACGCCTTCTGAAGCTTGGGATTACATTTAATAGATATTGTCTCACCTCAGTCTGGACGAGGTGTTAGATACGCTTGCCGTCATGCTATCTAAGGCCATCTGCGTTCCCAAGGCCATGGCTCCGGAAATTAGTGCATCAGTGCCCTACTGAACTTTAGTCTCCCCGGTACTCCACCTTCGACGAACAAGATCCGGTTTTATCCTAGGCATTTTCTCAGACAATCGGATTTGTTGTGGAATGATCCAACGGTTTGGTAGTAGGGTGAATCTCTCCTTTTTCAGAAATGAATATGAATCCCCACGTCATCCTTATCCATGCGCGCTCACTACCCCCATTGTGAACTCCCAGCTGTTCTGTCATCCGCTCCCGTCGATTCCCTTTGTTCATCGACCCCTTGGCAAAAATGCCCTGGTTCCCGGCATTCGAAAAGGGTGAATCAGAGCCCCACGCCTGGGAAACAAAAGATCCCAGAGACTTCGGGATGACACGTGGCCCATGCCACAAAAGTCGTGGTTTATCTGCACTGGGCTTTCCAGGGTCCTCGGTTTTTTCCATAGCGCCGGCGAATCCAGATTTATGGGTTAACGCCCAAGACACATAACTAAAATGGACTTTACCAGATGAGTTGGTGCAAACGACCTAGCATAGAGGCTATACAGCCTTAGCAGGGTGAAACCTGAGTAGTTCTATCTGATGCACGCCTCACCCCCTCCCACAAACACACTGCTTCGTACTGGACAAAATGATTGGGTCGGGGTCATGTAAGGATCGCCGTTTACGAGAGGCCTCGTGTAGTATCCCATCCATCACAAGCGAGGAGCCTCATTTCTCTCGTCAAGAATCACATGATAATTATTCTAGGAATTCATTGGAAAGAAAGGGATAAAAGCCAGGTCAACACCACCTAAGGTCCCCTCGCTTCCTTTCCCTTCTTCCCCTCTTCCCCTCGTCTCTTCATTTTACTACAATACCCCTATGAGTCTCAGATCCGCGACGTGGTCGCCCCTGACAAATCCTGAACTTCACCCGTCCATGCCGAAGCCGAAGACTATGTCTCTTTCAAATTTAGTTCATCCTCGAAACGAGCAAGGGCAGTGGAGTTACGCGTCTCAACGGCACGAGCTATCCTATAGGACCCCTCAAACGTGAGCAATATTGTAATCTTCTCAATTCCTGAAAGACTCATCGGTTCGTGCCATTAGGACCTGCTTGTCTTCTGGCTATTACACTTCACATAGAATTGTAAAGTCGAGGAGTTCAGTTGATCCAGAATATAGCGAAGTGGAAGACAAGGACGAGGACGAGGATGAAGACGAATATGCAGACGAAGACGATGGTGAAGATGAGCTAATGGAAGATGCAAATCACAGTTATATCTCTAGTCGTGAACCTATCGATTTCAGTCTGTCGCAAGGGAGTGATCAATGTTACCACGAGGGACGCAATAATCTATCAGATTTTTCCATGGACCAACATCGTTCAACAGGGAGCACTTCTTCCGAGATGCACCCACCGGTCGATAACCAGAAGGCATGCGGAAGCACAAGCAAACGAGGGTCTGTGCTCCGCTCCGCGACAATATATTCACGTTTACACCGTCAAGATAATAATTTCGGTATCTTGCTTAATGGAAAATGGCATTGTCCATATGTTGAATATAAGCACGAGATGCCCTGCACTATCTGGCAAGACGGTTACAAATCTTGGTATGACCTTGCCAGACACGCAGATTCTGAGCACGGACCGGGTAGGTATGTCACTTCACGTGTCCTCCATCGTCGTTGACTCTTGTTACAGAGGAGGTCGAACTCATTGAAAGAGGTCTACTTACATTTGATAAAGCCCAGTGGATCAGGACTGAGGCCCAGCTGGTGGCCATCAAAGAAACAGCCGAGAACATGTTCTGCCGGGACTGTGGAACAAAGTTTGCTAGTAACCGTCACGATTCAAAAGAGCGTCATGTCCGCAAAGGCGCCTGGTATGTCATTTTGCTTGCTGTGACTGTAACAACAGACTCGTATTTACATCTATCCTTGCAAGTCAAAGAGCGCAGGAGAAACAGAGACGGCTGCTTTCTACCCCAATCGAGCACAAGAAAAAGGGAGGCAAGACTGCTGCTAACCACACAAGAAGATAGATGATGGATATGGTGAACATTTTTTCTGTACTAGAAGGAACACTGGTTTTGCTCGATCTATCGGTTTCAAATGTTATCTGAATTTGGTGGAGTGTACTGTAACTCTCGATCTTATCCGACTGTTGTACTTCGACTTCTTTATGATAATGTTGCTTCTAATTCATATTAATAATATTGCTGCGCCTTTCTTCCGGGTTTTAATCACATATTCGACAGAAACAAAAGGGAAGAAACGTCACTTTAGAGTGAAATACGACATGATGGCTGATAAATGAATTAATAGTACTACTAAGTTTGGCATCTCAGGGAAGGGACGTAAGCGCGGCCTGCATAACAAGCATGCCACTTGCATTGGTTCCCGATGCAACCAAGCCCGCAGCGACCTCACCAATCGTTCGCGTCACATCACTACTGATTAATGCATGTGGCTGTTCCGAGATGATGTTGTCCAGTTCAGCATAATGAGATTCGACCGCGAGTCTTCTAGCACGGCCGACCACGAGAAGAAGTGACTTCCAAGATTCGCTAGCGGTCTTGGCCTCTGAAGCGGCTCGCTGAATGACGGCCTGAAGAGGTGTCGACGACGATGTCTCGGAGAAGTGCACGCGACTCAGCAGAGCATGCACCTGGGGAGTGAGTGGAGCAGACGAAGTCGCATTCGGATGAGCGAAACGGGACCACAGAATGTTGTCCGCGGTTTCCGAAGCCATTCGTGTCTGCGTGTTCGTAGAGGGATAAATTGTATCTGGAAAGCCAATAGCCTGCGTGAGAGAAATGACAAATTAGGTGGGCGCTCATAACGATCCGATTAGGCAAGAACGTACGGATTGAACTGTCAACGCGTTTCCTTCTCTTCCCTTGTCTGTTAAGTCGTTCGAGCGCGTGGCCTCGAGGTTACCGCCCGATCGATGGAATCTAACCACAGTGGCTGTGATGTTGGGATTGGCACAGAGCTGCAATACAAATTTCAGGGCGAGACGATCATCTGGGCCTCCAAAGAAGGGCAGGAAGATGTGTTGGTCGCATGTAGCCACACCACTTCGTTCGACAAATAACGCAACGTCTGTGGGAGACTCGGAAAACACCCTGCGGACAAAGTTTGCATATACAACTGAAGATGTGCGATCAGCGCCCGAGCCCTTTCCGAAAATACCGTCAAAGGGATTGTATGTTGTGGCGAGGGAGGTCGCAGAGGCGTTTGGCTCATCAGCCAGAACGCTTGAGTTGCCAGAATGCCATGGCACGACGACAAGTTGGGCACCGGTATCCCGCGCGTGAGTCGCAACGCTAGATGGAAACGCTTCTTGAGCTACAAACGCAAGCGATGTGGAGACTGGGATGCGATTCAAACGCCCAAACGTAGAAAAGACGGATATGAGGGTGTCTCGGTGTATGAGGTCGTCGGCCTCGGAAGACCGCATCACCGCGGACGTGCGATCAGTCATCTCGATGAGCCGCAGTGCTTCGATTGATATTCGTGCATTGTTTTCGACGCCAGGAGATGGTGGGGCCCCTTTTAATTCGGGGTAAAGTCTTTCCTGTGCTATGTCGCGAGAGAGCTCGGCTTTTTCGTCCTTCGGGTCAATGCTCATGCTCGAGCGCGAGGACACTGAGACGATCCTCTTGGCGGGTTGCAATAACTGTGTGATGGTCATGATAGCGGGCAAGTGTTCAATTCTATTGAGAACGACGGCGAATCTGGCCTTGAAAATTTCATCAGATTCAACAGCTTTAGTTGGATCCTGGTTGCCGGCGTCTTTGACCTTGCGTGTACTACCCGTGCGGTACTCGGGAGGGTAGCACAACAGAGTGAGAGGCGTGGTTAAGACAGTGAGGAAAAGCGCGACCACGACAAACATCGAGAAGACGCGGGTATCCAAAATGCCTGCGCTAAGGCCAACGTTCAGAACGATGAGCTCCACTAGACTACAACGAATCTCTCAGTAAAATCTAAGACACTGACGGAAAGACACCAACCCTTTGCAGCTCATAAGAGTACCGATAGCGCTAGATTCACGATAGTTGAAACCCAAGAGTCTCGCGGTCAGTGCACAACCTAAAAATTTGCCGAGGAAGGCTACGACGGAGATGAGAATGATGTAACCCCACGAGACCCCAGTGTTGAGAAGGCCCAAGTTGGTGTTTAGCCCCGAAAGGATGAAGTACTGTCCAAGCCCTTATGAACTGTGCGCTCGCATACTGCGATAGGATGACTTACGATAGGCAGGAAGACGATGCAAACGAGGTCTTCCAGTTTCTCCACGAGAGCAATCGCAAAACCACTTTCGTGTGGCACGATGAGACCGGCGATGAAACCTCCAAAAATGGGATGAATCCCTGGAGGAGGATCAGTTTTCAGGCAGGGGCGGTATGTCTATAGCTCTTACCGATTACATCCGTGAAGAAGGCGGAGATGAAAATAACAAGGAGAGTCACTGCCATCATAAACGGTGTAGGGTTTCCATTCTCTAACGACCCTGTGTATCTCGCAAGCCAACGGAAGGCCCAACGGACAGGGTACAGCATGAATAGAATGAAACCAGCGCCTGTGAGGAGGATCCAAAGAGCCGTGAGGCCGGATGCGGCATTCGTGAGTGCAACAGCGAGAGCAAGAAGAATCTACACGAACCAAGGGAATTAGGTGGCAATGACGGAGAAGGCAATTGTTACATACCCAGCCAACGACATCATTGCCTACACCTGCACTGAGGACGATCACGCCGACATGATCTTCAAGGAGATTGAGGTCGGTGAGAATACCTTTGGGATCGTTAGGCAGGGAAATTGAAGACACTGCACGCTGGATACGTACGACAAAGCACAGGGAATGCAGTGATAGCGACCGCAACACCGACAAAGAGCAGGAAATGTCCGAAGTTGACACTGGGATCCACAAACTCATGATACACGGCGACGGCTACGCCCACACCAAGCCCAAAGGGCAGGATCATGCCCGCCGCTGAAATCGATAGAGACACAAAAGCATTGCGCTTAATGACTCTGACATCAATCTCCAGCCCGATGAGGAACAGGAAAAGCACGAGACCGATGGTTGACGTGAGAGTGAGCACGGGAATGGACGCCTTGGGGAAGATTCTGTTCGTAAAGTTGGGGATGCGGCCCATCACGGTTGGACCGAGCAGGATGCCACTAATGACCTCTGCGATTACACGGGGTTGGCGGACCTTGGCCAGGGGAAGGGCCAGAAGCTGCGAGAAGCATATAATAACAAACACTTGAATAACCCATAGCGGAAAGGGATCTGCCATATTGTAGGCACTGGGGTTAGAGCCAGAGATGACTGCAACAATGGGCACTGTGAGTCGATTGAACTAGATAAGCATGTCTCATACGCACTCCCTCCCTGATAATAATGTTAGTTACTCGGAACGAAGGACACAACCATGGCATGAATACTCGCCTGTTCCGGTGCAGCACGCTTGACATACTCGACCACAGCAGAGAAATCCTTGCTCAGGACACCCATCGTGCTGGAGATGGGAAGAAACAAAGCACCGAAGCCCAACAGGTTATAAGATCCTGATCGAGGGGTCCATGGCTGTCCACGGAAATGTTTTGGATCCTAGCGCGCCACTCCTATACTGCGCCGAGCAACATTAGTCTCATCTCCACCCGCTTTTAGACGGCCCGCTTCTACATAGGAGATCAGGTCGCCTCACTTTTTATTCACTGGCTTTCTCACTGTTATTTCCATCTTCCAACCGTCACGCTACTACCAATCATCTCCTGGCTGCCTGTACTCGGTTGCTGCGACATTGGCCCTGGCAATCACCCGATGCATCCTCCCAAGAACTGGAAGTTCTCCACATACGGTACTTTAACTGTGAATAATCTATGGTACCTATAGACACTGATGCTATATCTTTCGAGTCAGAACTGTAATTGCGCCAAATTTCATATGTTGCCAGCAGAAAACCGAAGGTCGGGAAACCAACAACGGCGGGCACGGCAGGGCCTGCAGTAATCATCTGACAAAGCTTCGCGCTCAAGCCGTTCAAGCTTAAAAAAGATAGAACAACTCCAAGGCAAACCAATGAATTCATTTGGTGCATCTTTCATTCTCACCAGGAACAGATAGGAACGCACGCACAGTTTAAGTATCGGGCAATCTTATCTGGCCATTTAAACGCCCAGTGACGTAGTGTTTCTGTCGACGACGGCCACTGATCGAGGATAAGTCTATAGGCAGAAGGGACTGTAGACCTTGGACGTCTGGACTTTGCTCTGGTAGTTCTGGTAGTTTCATTCCATTCTTGTGGAGACATGCAGGGACGACCTTCGGGATCAGGATCGTGCGCGTCTTTGCTGCGAAGACTGATGCTTCGCAGCCCCACGAAACAGATACGCAGTGATTCCAAAGTGGCGAGACGTGCTCAAACTTTTTCCTCATCCTGAGATGGCAGTCCGGAGTCGGAAGGTCATTTCCAACTACAGCGCAGTATCCATGGAGCTCAATATGTCTGCCCCGCTCTTGCTGCCAGGACTGATGCTTCGCAGCCCTACGAACGGATATGCAGTGATTCCAAAGTGGCGAGACGTACTCACACTTAAAATTTTGCCCTGTTCAGCAATGGCAGTCCGAAGTCGGGAGCCGAATCTACCAGCAGTGTTTGTTACGACGGGCTGCTTTGCTTCGTTCCTGACTCATCATGATACGGCAAGCCGGTAATCATCAAAGGAGAATTAGGCGGCCTACATGCGAAGGGATCATCTGGATTCCACTGAGGTGTGTAAGGCACTTCGAGACCGGCGGTGATGTGGCTTAGGTTCAATTACATTCTTGTTGACCTTGAAGTGCCTTTTACATTTAGCCCCGTATAAAGGTGACGATCTACCTACCCTTACAAACTGTTCCCTCCGACGTCAGGTTCGAGTACATACCTAAAGCATTCCGCTTTTGTGAGTTCAAACCGATTGAACTAAATGCTGACTGACGCAGCAAGTCAGCATCTTACAATATCATTTTCCCTGGCTTTAGTTACCCTTCATTTTATCCTTCTCCTTTCAAACGGTTGACAAACTTCGCGGCACAAGCATCAGGTTCGATTATAATCATGATCGAATGCATGTAACTTACACAACACCTGGAGCAAGGGATAGCTTATTTATCATCTTTCATTCGTCAGGTAAGTTCCATCCTAAAACTCTTACGGTAAGGGCGTACATTGGCTCGCATTACGGTGCTCGAGAGAATACATCCCTGTATTTTGTGCCCGGCTAACAGCCTGAGCAACGCATCTTACCAATATCTCTACAAGTAAGAAAGTTTGTTGCACTCTCATTCACTTCCTCGGATCTTGTAGCTTAACACCAAAGTTGACTAGTCTCCATTTGGTTCCTGCCAGTGTCCTGATTCTTCCCGGATCTGACCTTTTGGCACGTGCTGTCCGGAGCATCCAAATGTTTAAATCAAATGCTAAATATCGCCCAGCGACCGAAGCAGATGGGGGTCTCAATCTCGATGCTCAAGCTGTACATTACTTAGGAGGTTTTAGGCTAATATCTCCCCCTGCCAAGCTCAAGCTAATTCAACTTACGCTAGCTTTTGACGTAGCATTGGATTAACATCTCCGAGTTTATAAGTATGTTCCCCCAGCCATATTAACTCTTTTATAGGCATTGCTGTATGACCATTTTTCCTTACGCCGTCTAGACGACCCAATTTCATGGCACGCGAGCAAAGAACTCTGGGGTCCGGGTGCTTACAGGATGCGAAGAGAGTCCTCACGCTGGAGAATTCAACAGCCTTCAAAAACAGATTCGTCCGAACTGAGCTGTTAATTGAAAGCAACTATCGGTGTAGCAAATGGGTTAACACCTTTTTTACACTCTTAGGCTTCCAACCCAACTTTTACTTGCCACCTGATCATGGACACTGCCGTCATTCCCCCTGCATCTCGGGAGGAATTTAATCAAGTCGAATTTCTGGGTGCTCGTGGGACTCGGATGGAATCGATGCAACGGAGCTCTCGATGGTCTTTCTATTTTTAAAATCGAAGCAACCCTTGACATAACAGGCGGGCCGACACCTCTGTTGCACCCAACCTACAGTGTAACTTCCTACTTGCCACTAATTATTCCAGGTGCTGCTGTCATTCCCCCTACGTCTAGTGAGTGGGCTCATATCGCCTGCCATAGTCGACCCGACGTCGACAAACCCTTTCATTCTTTCGTTCGAGCTTCATGGCAATCAGCGCCTCACCCTCCTCGAGTTGATCCAGGCTCGGCTACCGAATGCCGAATTTGCATGGTGACGATTCAGATGGTCCACTTGCGGTCGAGGAACTCTACAAGTATCTGTTCGGTCGGGGAAACAAACCAGATTTCAAAGATGCGGCATCGGCACTCAATGAAGCCACCAGGGCGATGAGGAGGAAAAAGTGCCTGTACACTGGTGATTGGTGCTTAGGAGAGAATGTGCAAGCCGGGGGCATGTACTTGGCGGTTGTGGTACAAACCAATAAGTAATTTATTTAGGTAATATCTAGTGTATGTACCTGTGGCCGAGATGATGGCGGTCGCCCAAACAGACAATTATATCATCTGTTACATTGTAAGCCTGTTCTGCTATGGTTTAAGTTTCTGCTATGGTTTAAGTTGTGGTTTTGAATACAACCTGGAATACTATACGGAAAGCTTAACTTACTAACATACTAACTTCACCGCTTTTCTGGCATATATATGTTGACTGCCCGCACCCACAGACATCCGATAGCTTTGAGGGACCTTTGACTGGGCCTGAGTCCTTGGCTGTCAATGTGCCTTTTTGGTCGAAGTTTTCGAAGCTTCTTTCGGCGAAAATCTTACCAGACGGTACCTAACCTGCGTGTGGCTGTCTCAGGTATCTCTGTACTCGATGAGTGTTAGTGCTCCCGTGCCTATGCTCATGGAATGCAAGCCAGCTTGCCACAAAGCTGATCATCCATCGATATGTAGGTATCTTCCTAATCCCTGGTAAACAACAACCGTGGGCACACGATACAAGCCACTGCATTTGGTCGGTGCGCCCCGACGCACATCTTGATTTCACATACGACGGTCTACGCAGTGTCTTCTGTGCATTGAGGGATTGTGAACGTGGTAGAGGTCCTCTCACGACAGCCAGTATTGTAGAGTCTTCACGCTCCACCCAGACGCAGAGGGGATTCTGGCTAACCAGTGGCTTGTCACACTCCGTCAACCAGTATGTATAGTCCATCTAACTAGATAAGATATACTCTCATACACTCGGGAGCCTACAGAGGGATGTGATCCAAAATCCAGAATAGTTCGGTAGGCCGAGTGGCCGGACCATACAAGACTTAGACTTCAAATATGCTAAACCCAGTGAATAGACGCGAGAACCTGCTAGCATGAAAATGGGGCATCGGTGACTGGGTCCTGCATTGCCACGCGTTAATATGAATAGGTGACAACCAAAGTTGATCGCTCACGAAGCAGGTGGCGGGCATGTCGGTGTCGCATTCGATTTGAATATTGGTATTAGTGATCTGTAAAATCACGTGTGAATGTGGAATAAGTGACAGGCGAAGTGGATCGCTCACGAAGCATTCCTGCATAGCCTGTCGTTAATACCGACCGATAAGCGACTACATAATAGTAATGCTCACCTGAGGCTCACGAGCATCCAACTGCAGAGCCAGGCGTGAATATGGATGCGCGACCGGAGGAGGGTAATGCTCACAGAAGTAAATTCTCTTTCCACCCTGCGTCGAGTGCAAATGAGAAGGAGGGCACAAAGTAAGGATGGAGGAATGGACTCACGTTGCCTGGTGAGTCCCCGTAAAGATGGGGACAGCGACCACCGCCTGGGCAGCAGCCAGAAGGGCAGAAACAATGACGATGCAACGCATTCTGGATGAGGAACAGTATAGGAGTTGATAGAAAGGGTTAAGGTGGATGAACGTGATTAGACGTAAGAAGAAAGTAATCAGCTACAGATGCAAAAGAAGTTCACAGGTGTCGATGATTAGGAAATGAAAGGTGCTCACTGTCTAGCACTATGTAGCAAAGGAATCCGAACGGGTGAGACATCTGAAGGGACATAAGCTTGACCTATATACCGTGCCACGGGACATCTTGGCCGTGCAAGGCGTTACAGTAAGACTATGGAGGAAGGGCGAGCGGTCCAGTCCGTGGACTGGCATTTTGTTTTGGCTGTAGCCACGGTCAATTGGCCACGGTCTGGGCCACGGCCTGATGTAAGCTAGCACCACCAACACCCACAGTGGTGAGCTTCCTAAGTCTATCTACACTGTGCGACGTCGCCGCAACCAGCTGCCACGATGGATACGCTGGGTCGTTTGCTCAAGCTACGTCAAGATGATCCATCCAGCAATTGCTATCACTACCATCACCTTGCTCCAGCACCTCTAATAATGCATCGACTTCACGCAATGTTCAAACTTCTCCAGCGTCTGCCCACCGCATCCATAGTTTCATAGGCTCTCGATATCAACAATACTACTACTCAAGTGTGGAGCAGGAGGGGCTGGCGGTTAAACAGGAGGAGCTGGGGGAGGTGTAGCAACCGGTGGGGAACAGGTGGAGGAGGAGGAAACCTGTAGTTATTTTTTTTGCCAACCATGTACTTCTGATTGTTACAGGATCAAATACACATACAGATGCACCTTGGCATGCTATGAATGGATGAGCACTATCATGATATTGACAATTTGGCACCGAGCACCGTACTCAGGCTTATCTTATGACCTGCTCTTGACACTGTGCGCACTGGTCGTGGGATGCGAGAGTCCAATGACGTACCATATGTAGTCTTTATTTTGAGTTTCTCGAGTTTAGATATGGTGCTCATGAAGATGGGTACTACTAGCAATCACAAGCCACGTCCACGCAGCCACCCACCACCACAACATCTCGCCCGACACAGCTGACAAGGCTTACCAATACACCGACCATAGCCTCAGACCATGGCCTCTGACTGTGGCCAGCAGCCATGGCTGATTCCTGAATGCGCGGGTAATTCACGTAGCTCTGAAACCCCAGATGTATGGATCACCGCCAACCCTTGGACCCATGGTGTAAAGCCGTTGTGGCCAGGATTCATCATGGAACTCACTGGGTTCCAGGGCTCATCCCGCCCACCTGGATTCCATCCCATGGGAGATATGATCTACAATTGGGCTCAGTTGAAAGCCACGGTGAGCTTGGAGGCTCCTGTTATAGGAGTATTCGAAGTCAACTTAAGCTGACTTTTGCTAGCTACGATTGTGACCCTGCAGGCTGAGGTGGAGCACTCCACTAAAACATCACTTCCTTGCTGTTATGCCATGTACGGTGCCCAGCTGGGCTCAGGTTAGTCGATTGTTACCACTTGGCATACCAGCCAATGCCTGATCCCATCAACGTCAAAAAAGGTAAGCTATCAATCTAATTAGCTTTATTACTAAGGTTTGTTATTATATTTTTCACAGATGTGCACTAATTTTAAGACAAGTGGTTTGACAATCTGTGCTCAACGACAGCAAGGGTGCCTGGAAAACATCTCTAAAGGGTAAGCTGCAAAGCACATATCAGAGAATATATGTTGCTCATTGGGATTAACAACGGAATGTTCTGCAACTCCTCATCCATGATTAGCCTTCTGCCGAATTATTATTTAGGAGGTACTTAGAAACCGAGACACTTTCCTGGCTATGATGAACTTGCGTGAGATACCCCCAGCGACATTCTACTCCATCCCCCCTGTTGCTCCATCCCAACCTAAACCCTGTGCTGGGCTGATGTCAATTTCAGCTCTCACTGGTGAAGTTCCCTCCGGTGTACAGAGTCAATCGCCTGCATCGCCTGCATCCCCGGCATCACCTGCATCCTTGAATTCCAACATCTCTCTCCTCAACATGTTCAGTGGTGATCTCTCCTCCCTTGACATGGTGTATGACCAAGAACCGACACTTTGGGGTGGATCAGGTCCTGGGTCTTGGGAGACAGGTTCAGCAGAGCAGGGGCCCACTGACCTGATGAATGGCGTCCCACTATCCTCTCTCTCACCTCACGTGTCTGTGGGATCTGGCACGGACTGCAACTCTGTCCAAGGACGCAAAGCACATCAGGAGTTCTCAGCAACGGATATCAAGATGCTTTTGAGTGCTGTACTAGAGGTTAATCTGTACATGTGCACACATAATCAGACAAAATCCAAATGGCTTGAAGTCCAGAAGAAATTGCAGGCGGATGGATTTTGCAAAGGGTGGGACTGGGAGACATTGCATAATAAGGTCGCTGGGTTGCTGAAATGGGTTGAGGTGAGCCTTGGCCCCAAGGATCTTATGCTTTCTCACTGGCTTTGGGCAGGGAGGCAAGCATTCATCTAGCAGATCCCCTTTGGCCCAGGAGTTGGAGAAAGACCAGGCTGCGTTTGCCGTGATCTCAGGACATTTGGATTCGGTTGCAGTGCTGCACGCACATGCCTTGAGGACGAAGGAGGAGCACCGAGAGAACATTAAAGAGGTATGTAGCATGCACTGAAAAACATGTGCATGTGACCAAACTGTCTTTAGGTTCAGGATCGCAATTGTGTGGTGGGCGAGGAGATGTGTAAGGCAATGCTTGTTGGACACATGAAAAAGCGTGTGATGGCAGAGGGGTCAGATGGGGGAGGCTCAGATAAAGAAAATGCAAGCCCTGAGGAATCACCTTGTGGGAGTTTGATGGGCAATACATCCTCAGGTGGGTGACTGTCAGCGAAACGGCGGCGTGAGGAAGGGACAACCAAACTCCTCCAGCTGCTTGAGCAGCAAGGCCAACTGCAATCTCGCTTCTTTGAAGAACAATGTAGGACAAACCTTCAGTTGGTTGAACAGCATGCTAAGGCCAATGAGGAGAGCCATCTGGCATGGGAGGAGAGCCAGCGCACTCAAGAGGATGCATGGGCAGCACGGGAGGCTCAAGCGTCTACCAACCAAGCTCTGTTGGAAATCCTGTGGGCAGGTCTTTTGTATTAGTTACAGTGTGTAGACTAGGGCAATAACGTGTTCTCTGTGGCCCGTATATATTTTCCACTTGTGTGAGCCACTTCTGCACAACAAGCCGCAGCAGTCTTTAAAATTGAACTGATCCACCAACTCCCTCATATCTTGTCCGTCTAGCCATCCCATCCATCATGCCACCATGGGATCCTCTCATACTCCATGGTTTCAACAAGATCTGAGAGTCCACCGCTGATGAATTGGAGTGGTATGGACTGTGGAACATGTTGCTCACACATCTGTTCCAATACATGGCGGGTTTTCAAGTGTCCCCACAACACATGCTTGCAGGCAGCCTCCAAGCACCCGAGTGGACTTTAGTATATGTCATCACCATTGAAGACATACCATTGTGTGTTTTTGAGGTCAAACCTGCAGGCCACCTCCATCAGCCGGCAAGACGTCAGGAAGCCAAAAACCAGATCTACAGCCGTCTGGATGCACTCCGGCGAGACACAGCCCAGGTGCCTACAATATATGGCATCTCTTGCTTGGGGAAGAGCTTTGCGATCTATGAGATGGACACAGGCACAAACGTGATCACACCTGCACACCCAACCTTGCAGAGGGGCAGTGGGGTGGTTGAGTATGGTCCTCCTTTGCGCACATGGTGGAACATGGGTGTACTAATGGCTTGGGGGCAGTTGTGACTTGAGGGCCTCAGGGACAAGATTGACAAATTGGTTGAGGGGAAAGAGACTTGGGTCCTGGCTGGGGATGACGACAAGGAGATACACTCCAGGGATGTGAACCCAGACTCCCTGGAACACTATCAGCCCAGGCCAACAAGATGCCCCAGAACCAACAATGCTGCCTCACCCTAGGTATGTGAGACCACTGTCAATCTGGCTAGACTGACACCGGATGTGCAGGCACACAACCTCAACCTAGCACACCTATCTCCAGGTGTTAACCTTACCCCCTTTCTTTCATTCTATGGCACTTCTATCTTGTTGTATGAATCTGATGTACACTCTCGGCCAACTCCCCCCCCCCCCAACAGTCGTTTAGGCTTTGAGATTTTGTTTCCCCCCAAATAGTGCCAATATATAAATCTTTTCCATTTGAACCAGTTACAGTGAGTAGTACATACATCCTGCCATCTACTAACCATGGAAGTACTCAGCCAATGAGGGTGGCATGCAGTCATACCACTGAGAGGTTTGATTTGGCACAAGGCACGAGTGTGCGTTGGTGAGAAGGACTGCAACACGAAAGAGGGTGCCGCATTGTGTTCCCCAGATGCGATGCTTCCAAAAGCAATTAATAAACGGCCAGTCTTGCAAAATGATACCAAAACTGTGTTCCACTGATATATGCACTGCACCCATCGCCATATTAAATGCAGCCTCATCCAGAGTTCGCTTGCCTACTCCTGAGAAGGGACTGAGCATTACGGGACTCACCCCATACGCAGAGTCCCCATACACGTGGAAATATTGTTTATGTGCCAGGTCGCCGTCCTGTGATCCTGGCTGAAGTGCCTTCTCCTCAAGCATCTCAAGAAGCCTGCTTTCTCCAAGGACACCCACATTGTTCTGTGGGGCATGAAATGGCCCACATAGGTGAGCCATGAGACCATTGGGGGTCACAACTCCCTGGAACTTCATCCCATGGCACTTTTTGTAGCCTGTGTACACCAATTCTTGAAAACCTCCAGGCCGACATGTTGGGTGTATTGTACAATTGATAAATCCAAAAACCGTGGTCATAGGGGCACCAAATTCTGCCAGCGCGGTAGCATATGCATGCAGGCGACTAGGGTGTACCACACCAGTGTTGTCCCAATCCAGAAAATGGCTCCAATGATCATTTATGTACCTTGCTGTCTCGTTGGTGATCTCCGATATTGCGGACTGAGGGCATGCATACTTGGTCGCAAGTCCCCATTGGTCTTCTGGACTCCGCAGCCATGCACACAGCAATGCAATGCACTCAAGGGCTGAGGCACGGTATCTGTGTGCCATGATGAGAGGGTCAGGGAGGTCCAACACCTCAGTAAGCATCTCAAGCTCATCAGCAGTAAATCTGCAACATCCAAAAGGAAATCGTCAGTAGGAGATGACAATGAAAACAGTGACATGCACTGGAAAGCCCAGCGACAGCTGAACTGGCCTAGGTGTGCCAGATACCACCTAGATATTCTTTCTCCACCTTGCTCTGGGTGTGGAGACACGGTTGTAGCCTCAGTTAAGCTTGCACTCCATGGCAGCTGCAGTTGAAAAGTGGATGAACGGAGGGGCTGATGGGATCGGAGGAGGCAAATGTGGCCTGTGTGTAGGGCAATGCTCTGTTTCAGGGGGAAATAGATACAGCAGTGATGCAAGAGTAACCAGAAGGCTGCAGCATGGGTGCACAGAGAGGGCATGACATTGTGGGGGCATAGTCAAGTGTCGATTGATAGGTGAGGGATCAGGAACAACAAGGTGTAGGATTAGATCATAATAATCCAAGATTTGTAATTTCACATCCTGATGAGCAACATATATTCTCTATCACAGAACTCAAGGTGGCTTTCCTCTGTGGGTCCAAATGATCTGGAGCCTAATTGTGAAGAGGAGGCCTTATTACCACCACACATCAATCCAGCTGCAGCAGATGAAGTTGGGGATGACAATGACAGGAAGCACACTGGACTGGTGTCCTGAGCATCTTGTAAGGGACTCTCAGGCTCCTCTTGCTTGCCTTGGAACTCATGTCGCAACCTGGATATTGAAGGGGGGCTTGATGAGGGCGTAGGGGCTCTGGTATGCAATTTTGCTGATGGGGCTGTTAGATTCTGAAAAACGCAACTAACAGCATGACATACCAGCAGTTCTCCTGGTGGCCAAATACCTGACTGTCGAATGATGGCCTCTCAAACTATGCCATCTTGGCTGGGGTGCAAGCCCATGCGCTGCAAATCTGCTCATAGGAGAGGATGTGGGCATGGTCACTACAATGTACAATCAAGATATATACACATGGTCAATGAAAAATACGACTCACCGCCATGTTTATTGAAGGATGGATAATCTGTGGTCATAGACGTAGTTTCAAATTTCTCATCAAGAGAAACTGGGCTGAAATTATAAGGGCAACCTCTGGGGTTAGTGGAATATCACACTAGAGCCTGGCAGATGGGAATCCAAAGTATATAAGTTCAAGGAAGGCTACAGGCAAGGATACATACCTGGCAGATGGGAATCCAAAGAGAAAAGCCTAAGGACTCCCACTGCCGAGGCGACTACTAATTAAGGAAAGTCTCCGAACTGACTGAACGTTCTGGGCGCTTAAAACGGAAGTCACGTGATCTATGATGTAGCCCAGGTAGGTTCCAACTTGCACATGTCACCGGGCACTTAAATCGCGAATAGAAGCACTGGTTGTAGAAGTGAGTAGGAAGGAGGAGGGGGGGGAAGGAAATGGGAATATTAGATAGAAACAACAGGGAGAAAAGAGAGATAAAAGGGAGATGGGGGTAGGAGGGGTGAACATGAATAAGAGAGGAGAATAAGAGAAGGAGAATAAAAAGGAGCAGTATGAGGGGTTCCCCTTACATCACCCCCCTTTTAGGGTGTGATGTCCTGACACACTGACACCTACTGGGGGTACAAGTGCCTTTTGACGGAAGGTGTCAAAATCTGTGGCACAAATGTGACGAGGGGCACTGGGATGGAGGAGGTGGAAGTCAGCAATGAGGTCTGGGGCTGCTAAATCTGCCTTGGGGATCCACTCATCATGCTCATATCCATACCCCTTCCATCTGACCTTGTATTTGAGCTTTCCACAGTGGAATTGACCGTCCAAGATCTGTTCAATCTTGTAGTGCTCATCTTCCCCTACAAGGACTGGGGGAGGTGGGGGTTGAGCTTTCTGACCAGGGATGGGGTCAGGGGGGCAGGGGAGGAGCTTCACCACCGGGAAGACAGGGTGGAGGCGACTCATAGACTTGGGGAGTCAGAGGCGGTAAGCATTGGATCCAACCTTGTGTTCCACTAGGAAGGGGCCTAGGTTCCGATGTGACAATTTCTTACAAGGGCGAGTAGTGCTAATGTCACTTGCATCTAGGAAGACTTTGTCACCAGGAACAAAGGTAGGGGCTGGCTCACAACGACAATTGTAGTATCGAGCCATATCCTCTTTTGCCTTTACAAGGGCAGCTTGGGCTTCGGATAGGGAATCAGCCATTCGTTGTTTGAACTCATTCACAGCTTCTCTCCTAGATGGCTGTTGGTGAGGTTCGAAGCCCATCCGTGGGTGGCAACCAGAGTTGAGCATGAAAGGAGTCTCTTTTGTGGATGAATGGACGTGGTTGTTGTACTGGAACTCTGCAAGGGGCAGGAGGTCATCCCAGTCGTCCTGTCGCTCGTTCACAAATAGACGGAGATACTGCTCTAGCTCTTGGTTGACACGTTCTGTCTGTCCATCAGTCTTCAGGTGGTATGCAGTGGAGGCACAGCCACCTCGATACCCAGAAGTCTGTATAGCTCCCGAGTGAACTCACTGACAAACTGTGTACCTCGGTCTGAAACCATGCGGAGGGGTAGGCCATGGTGTCTCCAAACATGATCCCTAAAGAGATGAGAGGCTCCCAATGCTGTAATTGTGGTCAAGGTGGGGATGAAGTGAGAACGTTTGGATAAGGAATCCACGACAACCATCACTGCATCATACCCATGCAAGTCAGGGAGTTTTACAATGAAGTCGACGCTGACTGTCTCCCAGCACTGCTCAGGAATTTCCAGAGGGTGCAGTTCTCCAACAGGCAACCGACATTGAGCCTTGGTGCGTAGGCACAGGTCACATGCCTTTGTGTAGCTACCAATGTAGTGAGACATGTGAGGCCACCAATAGTTCCGAGAGACAAGTTCCAAGGTCTTCCAACATCCAGCATGGCCAGCAATACTAGTGTCGTGATGTTGGGAGACAATTTGACGTCGTAAGTCATGCTGATCAGGGACATATACCTTTCCACAGAACAGAAGTGTACCATCCCTCTCACCCCATTCTGATGACTTCACAGACTTCCCAGTAGTCTTGCACAGTTCCTTGGCAGCACGTGCAACTGAGTCCTCCAGCTCTCCCTCCTTGGTGCTCTTACGAATGTCCCTTAGGATGTCACATTCTTCTCCTGTAAACTCTAGTCCTTCCAGTGCACGGATGACAAAGAGTTCTGGTTGGAGAAGTACCAAATTATCATTGTCATTTGAGCCAGTGCCATGATTGGGTTGGCGTGAGAGTGCATCTGACTTGACCATTGTCTTGCCAGGACAATGGTACAGGTTGAAGTCAAACCAAGACAGATAAAGAGACCAGCAGGCTTGGCAACGGTTGAGCTTTTTGGCCATGCAGAAATATTCGAGATTTTTGTGGTCTGTCCAGATCTCAATATGATGCCTCACCCCCTCAAGGAAGTGTCACCATTCTTCAAGGGCATGCATGATGGTGAGCATTTCCTTGTCATGGATCTCATAGTTGCACTCGACTGGACTGAGACTCTTGGGGGGGAAGGCTATGGGGTGCCACTTGTTATCAATCTTGGACTGTTGGGAAAGAACAGCACCAGTTGCAAAATCGGAGCTATCTGCTTCAACATGATATGGGAGGTCGTCATCTGGGAATGCAAGGATGGGTGCAGATGTTACCAATTTCTTTATAGTGTTGAAGGCAGCCTGCTGTGAGGGTCCCCATGTCCAAGGAGTGTCTTTGCGAAGCAGGTCGAACATTGGA